>JAZHYW010012636.1:0-24220 GCA_037355805.1 Ixodes ricinus | reverse complement strand
TGATGTACAGGGCATCCTTCATTTACTACTATCGTGTGTGCGTGTGTGTGGGGGGAGGGGGGGGGGCGAGAAGGCAATCGATCCAATCACTGCGCCTTGAGTGACTAACTTTAGAACTACACCCATGAGCACAAAAACAACTAGTGACGCAGCGCTCAAATGCAACGTAGCTAGAACACCGTGCCGGTGCTTGGGCTGGGACTCGCGTTTTCCACCATAGCCCCTCCTCTCCGTGTAAGCGACACTGTGCATGCACTGTGCATGTTTTCGACACCTGCTCAGTGCAACAGGCGGATGAGGTGCTCGCTTCGGCGATCCTTTGGATTTCTTTCGGGACAGGTCCAGCCCTGTAGCAAGGCCCCGCCGACGTCACCTGCTCACGTGTCACACTCTTTACATAAACCCGTGTTCCACGTTTCATCGCGAGGAGACGACATAAAGAATCAAGTGCACAGGCCTAGTGTTGGGCAAAACACTGAGCTCTGGGGGAAAGCAAGCTGGAGAGCCTCCCATCGAGCTCCCCGCCAATACTGTCAACTTTTGGTACTACGTCGTCGAGGCGAAGCTCAGCTTTTTACGGTGTTGGGCAGACCTCCACCGCTGTGACAGCACACGGCTTTGTCTCGCGTCTCATCTGCGTGCACTCTCGTACACAGGAGACGCCAGACGAAGTCACACGACCAGTTGTCTGGCCTCCGCTGTGCCCTTTGGGGGAGAGGGTGCCAGCAGTCAGCATTTATCGCTAGCTCGATCATATGTGAACACGTCCAGCCCATTGACTTGGGCAAGTTTGCTCGGTCCCGTGTCTTACAGGAAAACAACTACCGTAATATCCCGAGTCATCGCCCTCATCCCCGAGTCATCGCCGCCACCCTAATGCTTGGCCACAATATCGATTTCTTTGAAAAGAACACAGAGTCATCGCCCACCCCTTCAAATGACCCCAACGCGGACTCCGCGATCTGCAAACACTCATCCTACCCAAAATGACGCGGCCGCGGACCTTACAGTTGGAGGACGTCCGTGACAAAGTAAAACGGAGAGAAAGCGCCCTCCTTTGCTTACGCATTTTTCGCGTGAGCGACTCCGAAGTGGTAGTGTATCCATGCGAAAAGAAAACGATGAAGATAACAAAATAAAAGTTTGTTTTGCTTACGAAAATATTGATCCGACAAAAAAAAAAAAGAATCGGAAAGATAACACAAGCATTAACCCAGTCAGGAATCGCGAGGTAAGCGTACGCCCCATATTTTGGGATGTAACCGCAAAGTGCAAGGTCGAAGTCTGTCTCCGCCGAGTAGGTCGCCGCGAACCCGCTCCTTCCTTCTCCCCGCATGTCGCGACCGCGGCTAGCAATGTTTTAGGCAAAGCCAACAGGTAAATAAAGCTTTTCCAGAACGACTTGGCCCGACGCCAAAGTATTTGCCACGCGATCGCCGGCTTTTCCGCTTCCCAGCATTGCTCTTTGCCGCTTCTTTGGTACGCTCGCTCGCTCGCTCATTGCGCATGGTTGGTTTTTCTATTTTCTTGCGGAATTTTCTTTCTTTTCTTCTCTTTCTTTTTACTAACTAGGAGAACATAGTGGTGACGTGTTTTCGACGGAACAAACGTTCGTGCTCTATGCAGATCGGTGACGTTCCTAGCGCGTAATGCAAGCAACGGACTTCGCGGTAGTAAAACATTCTTTCATGAGCATTTTTTCTATAAAACAATAAAACTAAATCGAGTTTTGAGTTAATGTATCTGTTGCGTAGCAGCGCTAGATACGGAGAAAAACTGGGCGGCTTTCTCGCTTTTATTAACTTTTGTGCTCACCCACCGAGACATGGCCCACCCCACTTTTTCTATGAATTTCAGGCGGCAGGGGGTGGGCGATGACCTCGGGATATTACGGTACTTCTTCGAAATATCGCGAGGCGATAATGACCACTGCAGGGCACATTTCGTGAAAGTTTGAGCTTTCTACGTGCAGCTCTGGCTGATTCTACAGTTTAGATCCACTGTGCACACCCTTTATACAGGGTGTTCTTTTTTATTGAATACAGACTTTAAAAGAAATAAAGCCGTGAGAGCTACACAAATGCGATCCTTGCGAATAAGTTATACGGCCAGACGGACATCATGTTCGAGAGAGAATGGAACTAATAGATGACAAATTAACAAAAATTCACTAATTTCTTTTTGAACTAGGCGATTTAGTGCGCATGTTTATATTGAAGAAATGGAGTCAATCAATGTTGAATGCCAGCCCAGTTTTTAAAAATCCTGGATAGAGCACGCAGTTCGAGTTATTGTGAAATTTTGTTCTGGAAATCTGTCGACACCGAAACCAAACGCACGATGCCTGCCGGAAGGACAAACCTCGTTTGACGTCGAGGGTCACGTGTTAATGATGAAATTTGCGACACTATTTTGTGTCACAGTGCGCCGGAGCTGATTGCAGTCTGTGTTCTGTGGCTGGCAAACTAAAACGGTGCGCCACTTTATCGGCAGCAACAAGTTGCTTTGCTGCGCGATATCACTGAAAAATGTTTCGATCATGGGTGCAAGTAAGGTTAAAAAGCAACCTGAACATGAATTACTCAACAAAACGTTATTGCTTAGATGCAATGCGGCGCAAAAGTGACACAAATTCCATCATTAACACGTCATTAACACGTGACCCGCCGGCATAAGACGAGGGTTGTCCTTCTGACAGGCATTGCACGTTTGGTTTCGGTATGGTCAGATTTCTAGAACAATATTTCATATTAAATAATGCTCTATCCAGGATTTTTAAAACCGGGCCGGCCTTCAACGTTGATTGCCTTCATTTCTTCATTATAAACATGTGCCCTAAAACATCTAAAGAAAAACTTATTAGTGAATTTTCTTTAATTAGTCATCTACAGTGCAATCCACTTACAACAATAATGAGAAAACCCAAAAATGCAATTGTCATAACTGATTATCGTTGTATCTAGACTAAAAACTGGTCATTTCTAGTCTAGAAACTCTTTAAACTGATTGTTATAAGGGGTATATCGTTAAATGTGGTAACGTTATAAGTGGATTGCACCGTATTAGTTGCATTCCCTCTTGAACCTAACCTTTACCTGGCCATATAACTCTCTTGCGCAAGCCTATACTTGTGCAGCTTTGACAACTATAGAAAGCATGGATTTCCAGGTAGAAGAATGGACTCACCTGGGTTCTCCTCCTTGACGCCGTCCTCTTCCTTCTTGAGCATCTCAAAGTTCTTGTCGACTTTGCGTCCCAGCAGGTACTGGTCACGGTCCACAAGACCAGCCACTCCCTGGTACATCCAGTCGAGGCGCTCTTGGCGCTTTCTGCGGAAAAACGGGTTAGTTTATTCGTAGGAAACTCTGGCGAGACTTGCCCCTCCTGAAAAATGTCTGAGATGCCCGAAAAACATTAAACTAGATTCAATGAAACGACAGTTCAGGTGCTCGATTTCCACGTAGAACCAAGGCACACAGAGCGCATGGTGGAATATTTTTTTTTTTTCGCTCCTTACGTTGTAAAGTGTAAGGCATAGTTCTTGGCCCTTTACGTGCTACACATCTAAAAACTTTTTGGGAGTTCAGTGTTCCTTTAAAGCAGTAGTTCCCAAATAGAAATTTATAGAGCCCATGGTAGTGGTTCTCAAATCGGTGTCCGCGGAACCTTTGGAGTCCCTGAAGGCCATCTTAAGGTTCCCGAAGCCCTGAACCAAACAATAAATATGTGTTTTAAAAATTGTTGCTGACTGTATTGCATGTGCACAGAGTGAGTAGGGTTGATCAGTCTACGTTTCAGAGATTCGAAGTTCGCTTGCACGCATTTAGTCTTTTTGTCATCGTAATCACCTATCATCCTGGTCCTGCACTGCTCCTTTCCGGCGGATGGGGTGGATGGTCTGGGTCACTTTCGCTGACCCGGACAAGGTTCCCGAAACGTCAGTGGTTGAGAACCACTGCACTTCAGGGTCCCTGAAGCCCTCAACCATCAATCGAGCCAAGCAATAAAACTTTTTTTTTATTGATGTCGGCTGCCCCACGAAGATAACTAGGCCAAACCAAATGCGCCGGGTGAGCAGGGTAGATAATTCTCCGTTTCGAATCTTCGAAGTTGGTTTGCACGCATTTAGTTTTCTTCATTGTAATCATTCAATACCCCAATACAGCCTGGTAGACGGGGTCGCCCACCACTTCCATCAATCCAGGAGCCCCCCCAAAAAATGCGGTTGAAAACCACTACTTTAAAAAGATACGAGGGCCATGCCTTGAATGTTAGCCCTTTGAGTGCCATGCCCGAGCACTACTCGGCTAGGCTCCCATGCAGGTTTCAGTTTCGATTTGCTCCCCACCTCTCCCAACTCCCAAATGGGCTGTCGGTTTTACTTGTATGCGTAGAGCAATGCTTCTTCTCCTAATAACACCTGTTGACGGCATGTGGAAAGTCTTGTTTAGGGTGACATCTGACTCTGTTTGATCTTTCCCTGTTCTAGAAAGGCGGATCGATGTCGTTCAACCTTGTGCTTTATGGTGAACACTGAGATGTAGAAATTAGCAATAAACAAAGTTAGTAATCACCTAAATAAAAAAGTCCCAGATCCAAATAAAAAAAATGTCGATCAAGGCCACTTGGAAAGAGCAACCCCAGGGAGCGAGGTCAAGGCGGAACTTTGCACAGTACCGTGTCTCGAAAAGCATAATTTGTTAAGAATTTCCTTGGTTGGAGGCATGCAGCCATCAATTAACTTTGAACACATAGACCAGTGTGTCTTCGATAAATAAACATACCTCATAAAGGACGCCAAAGTTTGTCTGCATGGGACCGAAATTTGCGTATTGACACACGGGAAGAAAAACTCGACACTCGAAAGGTTAAGAGACACGCAGGAGACCACCGGGGTACAGAGATTGTGGCGGTCGTGCTACGGGGTGCCGACTCACTTGACGACTCCTTTGTTCTCGGCGTACTGGCGCATCTCCTGCTTGCTGCGTTCCTCCTCCAGTTCCTTCTGCAGCTGCTCGATCTTGGCCCGCTCCTGGTCCCGCATCTGCTCCGCCTTCCAGACGCGCTCGATGTTGCGCAGCGTCGACGGGTGCCATGACTTCTTCAAGTTCTGTGAGAGGCGGCGTTTATCAGCGGAAAGGCCGCGTTGGGCACGCGGGGTAAAGGCTGGTTGAAACACTACCACCTGAGCAGCTCGTGTGCGTTGCATTAACTGCCTACAATGAGCACTGGCACCTACTATCTTATCTCTTGGGTAGTCCTGTAAACACTCCTGGCCCCGCATACAACTAGATCGAAGGTTTTTTAGAAAGTCAGAGAACAAATCTATGCGCGATCTATGAGAAACTGTCACTTATAACGTTGTCAGGATCACTTCAAAGCCCCCAATCAAAGAATGGCACATCAAAAATTATAAAAAATATGAGCAAGTGTCGAAGTGCTTGCGCGGCTACCCGATACATGGTGGCTAGTGTGCGTGTTGCTCGACGTAGGCAGTTATAAGGAGTGCAGTGCATTCGAGAACACTCAAATGCAAATGTGTGAACCAGCCTGAAAGTGAAGCTAAAGAGGTTCTTGAAAAAATTGGGTTAGAAGGGATTTATAGCATATTTTTGTCCCGGGAATTCGGATATCGCAAGCATTTGACTCGAACGCACTCGATAGACGCGAGAAAAAAGGAAAACCAACCGCCGTGTGCAACGTCGTACCCGGTTTTCACTGCCTCGCGCATGCCGCTTGTGAGGGAATGCGCGCAGCATTCTTCGGTGCTCGACTAAGGCTTGCGGAAGGCGCAGAAATATTGAGATGTCCGCATAATACATTGCGATTCTCACCTTCCTGTTACATAAAACGGCAAGGGTAATATACAAAGGTGGGGGAGGAGTGTCTGTCGACGTGAGCGGCCGCCTGGTCCGCCAGAAATTTTCGGACGCCTACGGGAAGTGTTTTTCGGCACCTCGCTCAGTGGTTCCCTTCCCCTCACCTCGGCTGCCCGGGCTTAGTGGGCTAACGCGTGTGGTCCCCGGGTCTTCACTGCCTTGCCGGAAGCTCGGGTTACTCCCGAAGCCATGGCCGCGTCTGTGGCGACCACACGCATAAATATTGCGAAACACACGCTGGCTCGTAACTCTGCCCAAAAACAATCCAAATACAACAATTTAACATGAGGTCTTTGAACCTAGCGGAGTTGTGTTTCTTTAAACGGCAGGGAATGTTTGGGTTTAGAGGGCAGACTGCTTTCAGGGACAAAGGGCAGATCCCCAGGGCAACCACCGTCTGGGAGAGGGGAGTTTCCACGCTTGCTGTGCGAATCTGGGTTTGAGTGCAATGAACAAAGGGCAGTGCTTGAAGAGACTCGGAGGCGAACGGACGCATCGCGTCTTCGAGCGGGGCGGCGGCGACAAGACCACTGTCGACGGCCTTTCGCCATCTACAGGACGAAGTTCTGCTGTGTGTGAGCGTGTCAGCTGAAGAAGTGGGTGCGAGGCCAGGGGGCCCCGCCCATAGTGAGCCAGCCGACCACCGGGACTCCTCCACCTTGGACGGACCGCGCAGGGAGACGTCAACCATCGACTCGCCAGATGAGACTTTCCGCACTCGCTGTTACTTCTTAAATTAGCATCTCTTGATTCGGTTAGTTGTAACATCTTCATTAGTGACTGTACAAGCCTTTGTAAACCTTGATTTGTAGACCCTGTTTTCGCAAGCGTTCTCTCCTATATTACAGAAGCTATTTGTGCAAAGTGTCTGTATCGTAATTAGCTTTCTGCCTACCCCTAAAGTAAAGTTTCTTTGTGTTCTCATCCTACGTCTCTGTCTCTCTTCATTGCTCAGACACTCTACCAGAGCGTGGACCTATCACTCGGTCAGTGGTCCGCCCTTTGCCAACGTAACACCCGGAGAACTCTCTTTCGATTGTTTTTTGGTTGTGACACTCCCACCAAACGCACCGGGAAGGAGGGGCGGGGCTTCTGTGCTATTTTGCAGGCGCCGTCATGGCTACTTGGCGCACTGATCGTAAATATAATATCGGTATTCGTGATCCCGGAGGCCAAACGAAGAGTATTTCTAAGTGTTTTTTTTCTTCTCACATACAGCACCGCTTCAGTTTCCTTTAATAATTATTGCACGGGGCACACCGCAGCTGCAAACGTGGGATTGCGGAAGTTCCCCTTTTTTCTTGTGGAGCTGGAGAATGGTACTGCAACTACTGTGCTTTGTTTCACTCTACGACAGACAGCAGTGGATGGTATGAGCCGCCCAAGCCGATTTATTACCACGTGCGAGCGTCACGTGGCCTTCGGAAAGGGGCACAGCGGCGCGCAAGGCAGGTAGACACGTAGCATATTCACGGTGCCGGATCGGCCGAGATGGCTCATATTTTCCCCTGTGGTTCGTTGTAAGGCTAAACAGAGTGTAGCGTAATGAAATGTGCTTCTGTGGGGAAAAATATGGTTTCCAGCACCAGTTAGCGCGAGCACGACATACGCACTTCGTTGCGTTTAATTGGGATAGAGCATTGGTGGGCCTAAATGAACTGTCGGACTAGCAGGATAAACTTCGTGAAAACAGTTAACGCAAAGAATGAGGAAAAGACGAAGATATGAGTGGGCCAAGCACTTTACCGCTTAGGTTGCTGCCCTGAATGAACGATTTCCCACCATCCTAGCAGGTTTTATGGCAGGTGTTTAATTTAAAGAGAAAACGAGAGAACCCGGCTATCATCATTTGCACCAACGGTACCGCGCCATGCACAGGGACGTACATAATGACCGAGCGTATGCCGCCTCGATGAGCGGTTACGAACCAATTCATTGAAGGGCATCAATTTAGACCATTTGGGGATCTCTAACAAGTAGCGAAAACCCAGAGCTCTTGGAGCATACTAAACAACCACTTTGGCTGTGTTCAAAACCTTACCGAAATGGATTCAGAGCTACTTCGGCCAGTCATGCCACGTGATAACACAGATAGAGCGACACTGGACGCAAGTACTATGTTTTCGAACGCAAAGGTACAAAACCCTTACCCTGAGTAAGATCGAGTAAATTTTGGAACACGGCCTTCGTTGACGTTGTGACGTTTGTGGGATGCGGCAAATTCGGCAACACAAGACGTGCATATTAAGGAGACAAGACAGATGAGCGAAGTTTCACGTTTCATGGACATTCGTTCTGTGGATGCCCGTAGAAGAAAGTTTTGCCGAGGAAGTTCCGAAAACCCACGCACTGCCAGGGCGAAGCAGTGAACCAGCAGAGCGCATTGCGATCAATGGAAGGTGGCCGTGCGACGTGACCATAATTCTCAGTGTTGAAAACGAGACATGAAGGAGGGGCCAAGCGAGGCAGAAAGAAAAGCTCTGCTACTATTCAGTTCGACGCAGGTGATTTTCTTCACCATTTTTATACAATGGGAAAGAAATGTTGCCGACTTAAGGATGACAAATCCAGTATTATAGAAACATTATTCCGTACTTGGGCCTATGCGAACGAAATGTATTCGCAGACGTAACCACAGAAAAAGCTCAACACACATTTCCATAGTGTGCTCAGTTTGTATAAACTCCGTCCGTAATAAGTAAATATTCTTTCATGGTGTCTTCCACTATCCTAGTACTGATTTTAAGACTAAGCAAGTTCTCACGAAAGCGGGGCTCCGAGTATGAGGCATTTATTGCGACAATATGCAACAATACGTCGCGAACGGCTGTTCACGAACCTCGATAGGCGGGTTTTACGACGGGGAAAACCGACGGACAAGAACCAAACACCAGCGGTGGAGACGGCGATTTCTGGCCTACGCGAATCCCAGGCCCAAAAACGTGAATACCGGCACGCTTTTCTGCTGGTTTCTACGTTCACGAGTCGCTGTCCCAAGAACAGTGTATGAAAAAAGCACTGTAAACAAAACTGACAAAACGTTGAGCTTCGACGGCCGTCGCGAAATAATCCGTTGGCGTAGGGTCGAAGAGACTGTACTTACCAAGTCTCCGCCACCCATGATGCCGGAATTATGTCGGGATGATCAATTTCCTTTTCGTTCAACGTATGAATCTCTGCGCTGTGGCAAAAATCTTTACTCAAGGTACCCAATAACTGCCCGAGAACGACATCGAGGTGATCTCACCCTTCTCTTCTCTGTTAGCTCTGTTAGGCTTGGTTTGGCTATGTTTGGCCTCTAGTATGGATCCAGAAGTGGCTTGTTTTGGCTAACTTGACGGCTTTTGAGGCTTTTGAGTTTCCTTCATGATACATTTATTTTAATTCATATTTTTGAATGTATACACGCGGTTGTATTTTTATTATCTTGTTTTATATTCCAGAGAGAGAAAATATACACCTCATCACTTTATCCGACTCAGCCGCACACAACTGATGTGTGTAAAGTCCATTGGTAAACTCACTGATCCAAACAAATCGTTGCTAAGGGATACTACAACCAACGCTCACTACAACCAAATTTCGGCGCTTATTTTTTTGTATAGTTGAACGTGAGCGCGTTGGTTTTGATAACTTGTTAGGGAAAGAATAAACAAAAAGGACGGACAAGGACGGACATCTTTCGAACGATGTCCGTCCTTGGCCGTCCTTTTGTTTGTTCTTTCTGTAACAAGTTATTTTTGTAGTTTTCACGGACGTCACAGCCAGGGCTTATGCGATTTGCTTGGACGGAACAGCGCGGATATACAGTTGCCTCACAGGCATACAAGAAGGGGAATGTCAGCGCCATTACCAGGTACTGACATAGTTTCGGTTTCGGTTTCGGGATCAGCGTCAGCAACGTTGGTCGCTGCTGCGTTGGCTGCCTCGCTACTACGTTTGCGGCGCACACGTGTACGTTTCTGCTTCTGGTGCACGGACTCGGCGCAATGGCGCAGTCATGCCGATGTGCGCGATGTTCGGTTGCCGAAGCAGAAGCAAGTCCTCTAAACAGCAGAGTAACACAGAGCCAAATGTAGGGCTGCACCGTTTGCCAAAGGTTATAACTAGGGTTCGGAGTTTTCGGTTTAAACCGATAAAAGTACGCCGAATTCATTTTCGAAAATTCGGTTTTAACCGAAAAAGGTCAGTTTGTAGGTTGGGCGTTTTGGATTTAAACCGATATAAACCGATAAAAGTATGTCTAATCCGTTTTCTAAAATTCGGTTTTAACCGAAAAAGTTAAGATTTTTAGGGCCTTGTCGAGGTAGGTGGGGGAGGGACGGGGGAGAGAGAGAGAGAGAGGGCTTTGCAAGCTTCGACATTGTGTGACGTCTTTGTGATTGCCCTCTTCCAAGGTTCAACATGCAACAAAAGTGCAACAAAAGAAGTCTTGGATTGGCCTTCGCAGGACATCTGTGCCCTTTCTGGGATCGGGCTTAGTGTGTCAAGTTCCCGGTCCTAAAAAGAAGTTCGGATATGGGCTAGTATAAGGTTTTTCGCTTCATGCACTTCAGAGGACATCGAGGGAAACCGTTAATACCTTTCTTAACACCCTCTCTCAAACTTTCATTTAATTAAAAACATAATTACAACGGATTTTTTTTTTTGCCATTCCGCTGGTTTTTGTACGGTCATCACCTCAGGCGGTCACGTCGTCAGAATGGGAAGGAAAAAGCAGCGCGCTGAAGATTATGCCCGCAAATTCCGCGATTCTGAGGTGTGTCCTGACTCCTGACGGAAGTTGTATACGGAAGACCACGTATGTATATGTGCCGTTATTCTTTGAGTGATCACAAATATCACCGGTACAGGGATCATCTGATCCGGTGTCCGGATCACCGGTGTTTTTCGGTATTCACCGAAAAAAACCGGTAAACTTTTTTTGGGAATAAATATACACCGAAAAAAAAATTGAGTTTAAAAATAAACACCGAAAAAAGTACGCCGAATTTTGAAGAAATAAAAACCGAAAACGCGGAACCCTAGTTATAACGCGACAGTGTGAGCGTACAAAGCCGCTGTCCGAGAAACGCCGAAACCTCTGGCTTTCTCGCATGCATCGGAAAGATGGACAACGTCCGTATCTGCGGTCACCACTTCATTACCGGCAAGAAATACGTTGCTCGACTGTACGTGGATTGTTGAATGCTTCTGTTCGTAGCCTGTGCGCCTTGCCATAGCGGCCGAGGCAGTGTTTGGTGTCTGGTAGCATCACGCTGCAGGGATTTGCTTTTACCTTTTTCGCAGCGTTTCTGTAATTGTGTAACGTTTGAAGCGCACTTGTTTCGATGGTGTTGCGCTGGCGGCGCCGAGTTTACCCAGCTAAGATGCTGCGAATTCTAAAGCGGCAAATACGGGCACATCTCTTCGTTTGCAAGCAAACTTTCGGCTCTTCGGCTCTCATAAAGTACGCTTGTTTTATTGCCTATCAACTCGCCTCACTCAGCACAACGATACGCTTCGATGGGATGACGCATCGCTGTCAGGCTCTTCACCCATCCACTCGTGAAATAGTTATGGGCATCCAGGGCCTTGAAGGCCTTCATCTGTTGCGGCGACACGTAATTCGTCGACAAAACCAGGCAGTTAATTATGTACACGTGCGTCGTGGCTGGCAGCACGTCCGCATATCTGGAGTGGTGTCCGCGCCGACGCGTAGCGTGTTCGGATCGACGCCGTCGCACATCTTCACTTTAGACTTATACCGAGTTCGTGTGGGGCCCACGAGCTCTTCGAAATAGGAAGGCCAGAACTAACGTTACTAGTACCACTCAGTTGGGAAACTGCCCTAGAAACTGCTCTGAAAGAGTGGCACCGATCCGTCCACGAGAACCGAGCTAATGGCGATCCCAACGCCGCCATTTCTCCCGCAGCGGCCACTCGAGGAACTGCACGTGATTTCCATTTTCGTTGTAATCGGCCATTTTGGGGCCAGAACAGATACTGTGGAAGGGGCATCGAGGTACCGCCCCGACTCCCAAGCGGACGCGCCGCGGATTACTACCGTGGTTAATATGCGCCTAACTCAGGACGCGCTACCTGAAATCCCCGCTGAGGCACGGTTGTATAAAAACAATATTAATTATACTGCAAAACCTTGCGAACAAAAGATTTTAGAAAACAACACGCGCCCTCCATTTTGTACTAAACTCCAATAAAAGTTACTACAAATAGAGTTTTTTTCGTTAGTTTTTACGCAAAAACATGCTTTCTAAAAGCTCAAGGCGACCACAGTTAAGACAAATGATACAGAATGGCGCTGTTGTCGTATTTAGCCTTAGCTCGGTCTCGGTGGACGCCAGCGGCCCAAGTTTCAACGGTGAGTTTCCCAACTGAGAGTTTTAGTAACGTTGGCCAGAACTCATGGCGAATGGCTTTCGCCATCGCGCTGTACGTGGAATAGAAATTTCGTAGCGAAGTAGCAATCGAGCGGCGCACATGCGGCGGTGGCAGCGTCCGCGTCTTCTTATCAGTACCTGGCAATGGCGGCCGGCGGGTGGGAGTAGGGGAAGTGACGTCACATGAGAACTATATGTATACGTGTCTCAAAGGGGCAGTATCACATCGGACACACCAATATCTGTTAAAAAGACACGAAAAGTAATTTTAAAACGTATTAATTTAAACCATTAGCAAACAGCACCTGGTGGATTTCGCTAAAGCCTCGTTTGTAATGCCCGTCTAGGAACCTTGACAGGTAGTGACAACCTAAGAACGAAGGGCGAGGGTGAGACGGGCCGGGGAGGAGGAAGCAGACGGAACGCTAAAGAGAGAAGGAGGTTTCCCCCTCTCTTCTCCAGCGTTCCGTCTGCTTCCTCCTCCCCGGCCCGTCTTACCCTCACCCTTCGTTCTTAGGTTGCAACCTCAGTTGTGGAACCCCCGCGGGAAGGGAAAATCCCCTTCACCCACTTCAATCCGCCTCCAGTCGTTCGAAGCGCCACCTAGATTTTCGTTTACGAATAGTGTTCCATAGAGTAATTGGGGGAGTCGTTGGTCAGCCATCTTAAAGTTGCGACGAGTCACTCGCTGTAGATGAGCAATTTAGCCAGTGCAGTACAACCGCTGGCCTGGGGTCTTTAACGTGCACCACGCAGTAGTGATACACGACCGCACGCCGGTACGATGCTCATCCAGATCGAAACGGGCAGGGATTGAGCGGATCCTGGGTTGGCAGCCAGTGCCCATGCCCTGGTGTTGCTTAGTCAGGGTCCAGCGAGCTGCTCCTCGCTGTGGCCCTGAACAGTGCTTGCATTGCACGAGCGTGCGTGCTTGGCAGGGACGCTGAAAGCCCAGCTCGCGCGACATCGCCTGTGTCTGGACCCAAGCTGAAACGAAGTATAGCCCACTCGGCCACCGTTCCCCCCATAGAGTCCGGTGGAACGAAGCAGCTGTCCGGCGCGTCGAACGACGGGAGGCGATTCATGGTGAGTGAGGAGGGGGGGGGGGGGGTACTGCTCGTGCATGCAGCGTCTATGAGCAGTTCCGTAACTGAGCTAATCTAATAACGTTGCCTAGAACTATACATGCTTTGAACCTGACGTCATCCCGACAGCTCTGCGGCCAGTACAAGAGAAGAGGAGAGGGAAGAACTCCCCTCACTGAACGGGACTCTTTTTTGTATGTCCCAGACGTCTCTATTCTCCCTCTACAAATAAGATTATAGAAGATTAACCCGTCATTCACATTTCACACAAAAGCAGCTTTGCGGTTAGTTGCGGGGGCCCGATCGCTGGCGTGCTCCGACCTCTTCGGTGCTCATCCCGAGACAATCTACGTCACGATTGCGCCGGATGTGACGTGCTCTATGCTGGCTGCTATCCGGGCGCTTGCCAGAATCAAAATACAAATGTACGATTGTCGTTTACGGATATTGTGGAATGGAATGTGGATCATATTCAGCCTATTTCTGAACACGACGGGTATATTTCAAATTTCATTGAAACATCCCTTTAAACGTCTAAAATTATTAGATATAAAAAAGCGTAGATCTCACATTTACCACGACAGGAGTTTGCCGAGAATTGACTGTTTTGAGATGTCTATGTCTAAAACATTTGCAACGGCAACTTCCGGCCCTCGAGACGCCTCGGCGGTCTCGACATGCTTACAGCACACGACGAACGCATGCGGAATAAATGAAGTATGTCGTCTGCAACAGTTTGAATCGTTGCATAATGATACGATTTTGATCCTGTATTTAATTAGAA
Source organism: Ixodes ricinus (assembly GCA_037355805.1). Lineage (NCBI taxonomy): Eukaryota > Metazoa > Arthropoda > Arachnida > Ixodida > Ixodidae > Ixodes > Ixodes ricinus. The sequence goes on along the minus strand of JAZHYW010012636.1, from coordinate 10,092 downwards.
CATATGAAAGGTCTAAGAAAACTCGCCACGCGTATAAAAAACGAATTGTATTTGTGTACAAGAATCTGTTTTACACGATATCGAAACAGCGGCAGGCCATCTTTTTTGATTTTGCAAGTGACGTGCGTTGTAATAAAGGATCAATTATTTTGACTCTAAAATGTGAAAATTGTTCCTCAAAGAAATGACTCATCTGCCGAAGGTATCGCGGGCGCACCTTTAGGACTACACGACTCGCCTGGTCCATTTACCTGAGAACGACTTAAAACCAAATCCCTAAACGTGTTCAACGACTTCGTGAACGGCAAGGCATCGGCGATGAACACCTACTTCTCTCAGGCGCCGAAGATACGCGCCGAGCTTCCCCGTAAGGGTTGCAGCGCCGGGTCTTATAGTTTTAGTAGACAAACTTCAGAAAGTTTTTATTACGCTTCCTTTAGCGCGACTTGAGTCTCAGTAATTTTCTAGTGTTTTGACTTGCTTTGGAATTCAAGGTTCTTTTCCCAGAGCACCGTGCACATGGCATTTGTACGTGCCGTAAAGGCCCATTCACGTCGACGCACAGACGTTTCGGCGCATGAAATATTCGACGCGTGGTCATTTAAACTTGTAATTTTCCATCGGTTGTTACTAAAATTAGGAGTGTCATTTTATAACCTTCATTTTCTGCACACTACTTTTTGGCAAAAAGTAGTGTGCAGAAAAATGAGACTGAAGGTTACAGAATAAAGCTCCAAATTTTAGCAAGAACCGACGGAAAGTTACAGGTTTAAATGACCACGCGTCGAATTAGTGATGGACCGAATCCGCCGAACTTCAGATTCGGTAAAGTTCGGCAAATGCCAAAATTTTGAAGAAAAGTTCGGCAAAGATTCGGCGAAACTTCGGCGAATGTCTGCGCACGCGCGAGAACGTGACAGGGCCATGGATTGCAAATGGACGCCGTGCAGTCGTGCGGTTACCATAGCGTGCAGTGTAGTACAACCAGCGGTTACGGCGAGGTGTGGAGTAGGCAACACGGTAACTGTGCGTTTGTGAGCGAGTGTGGCTCTCTTCAATATTTGCTGCCTCAAGAATAGAAGATCGACCAGTAATTTACGCAGTCCACTGCGCAAGTGACAAATGGTGCGGTACATTCTGGATAACGTGATTTTCATTTGACATTTCCAGTGATGCAGCAAGGCATAGTTGAAACATTGGCTGACAATTACTTTAAAGCACTCCTCGCAATTAAAACAATTCTGTTTTCGGCTCAGAAGTAGTGTGTGCCAAAACAAAATAATATTGCTTTTTCAATTAGCGCTATATCTCGATTTTCATGTATCTGCATAAAACTACACAGTACTATAATGCTCGACGTTGCACATCCGACATTCCTAACTCTCCCTATCTTCTTAAACGTTCGTGTGTGTCCTAACAAGAGAAACTGACATTTTAATGGTTAAAAACGAGACGTTGCGAATGTGGGATGCACTTTCATGCAAAGCTGACGTCAAGTGACTCAAGTCGAAAAACATGCATACTTGCAATAATATTAATATCTCTTCTAGAGAAGCCCCAGTAACCGTTGCATTCGTTTTCGCACAGAAAACGGTGACTTCCACAGAAAGCAAGAACGCAGCGTTATTGCCTTCATTTTAACAATGTACACACACGTGCAGGCTTGCGCAACTCTCTAGAACACTGTAGCCGAATTAAGACGCCGAACGCCTACAGCATGGAGCCACTGCACTGATAGCAGACGACAATGTTGGTTTTGAGTTCGAGATTAACCGGAAGTGACGTCAGGTGCAACATGACTATTGATATATCATATATGACGGATGGTACACCGCATTACACTTTTCTGCACCGGTGCAGTAAATGCTGGTAATTCGAACGAAGCTATAAAATACACGGATCTCACTAAGCGTTCGGCGCATGCGTGACGCCGCCAGTGTTGGGTAAAGTACATCTAAAAGATACTTCCAGTACAAAGTAAATGAGACGTGATGTACTTCAAGTAAGATCGTAAGTACACTGGGTGCAATGTACTTGATGCAAAGTACTATAAATACAATGTACTTTCAAAGTAAAGTACAAGTATTTTCACACAATCTTTCATGATGCCCATTCATTCCCCTATACAGTGATTTTTTAACTGGTATGCATAGCCCAGGGGTAATCAGGGGTGCATGACTTATTTTCAAAAACATCGCCGAATATTCGATGAAATCAAGAGGCCACAGTGTAGTTATTTTTAGAAATGGAGGCACATTCAGAAGTCCCTCTTCTGAATTTGGCGCCGCTTGCACTGGATTGTTGCGCTCAAGGGGGTTCAATGTACTAGAAGGAGCATGACGTCAGCACCGTAGCTTCCGCAAGCAATCCTCTCGTAGAGGAGTGTCCTGTCCTTAATAAAAAATACAGTGAGTGTGCAAGCGAGCAGTTGATAATTAATCATAATGTGACACCTGTGATTGGTTTGCGAAAAAATTGAGGAACGTTCAAGTCGAAGGTAAAGACAAAAGAGAATGTCTCAAAACATTGTGACGTTCTCCTCTGTTGTATTTTTCTTAAACTTGAAAGTTTAATTTTTCCGCACCACAGTTGCTACATTATGACTAATTTTTCTCTCCTAATATTTTAAACCTCTTCGCTTGTGTTGACCGACCGAGGAGTAGCGAGAGTTAGAAAAACTACGGGAAAGTTGCCCCAAGAGCAAACGGAGCGATGCGTCGTTTGCCCACGTTTCTGGTAAGAGTAGAATATCCCTCCCAGTATTTTTTTTTTTGAGTTGATAAAGCATCATTTCGTGATACAAAATTAACAAAACCAGATTTAGAGAGAATATGTACTTTGAAGTCGGGATTGTACTTTCCCGGAAAGTACCAGAAAAAAATACTCTAAAAAAAGTACAAGTACATACTCAGAGAGTGTACTTCAAGTAAAGTACAAGTTTTCTGAACCTACTTGAAGTAGTACTTCCCAACACTGGACGCCACCATAAATTTAGTTCACAGGAGGCAAACGGCCGTGCTTGCGAGGGCTCGTGCCGTCTCGTGCTCTAACACGCAGAGGTCCAGCGAGGTTGTCGCACGTGCAGAAAGACCAAAGTTCCGTCAATGCATTGCGGCTGCCGTGGCGTAGCCAAACTGGCGGGTGAGATCGGTCTATTGCAAGAATGGCACCCCGAGTTCTGCCCCATGCTTGCAAAACGTCGCCTTGCCTGTAATCATCTATAAAACGCTGCCAAAGCTACTGGCGTGAGTGTGTGGCTTCATCTATGGTTTCGTTCGCGCGCGCCAGTTTGTCATCTGGATGATCGTCGCAGAGCAGCAGCACGAGGTTGGGCCTGCGACGCCTAAGTGATAAACCTGTTGCAAAACGTACAGCGCCACGACGGCAGGGGATTTTGGCAACCCTTGGTACAGATCACGCGCTTTCTCGTTGCGCCTCCGTGACTGCGCGCGCGTCCCGGCAGCTACCGCCAGCAGCCGTTGCAGCCATCCGCCATCCCGCCCATCCGCCGAGTCGTACGTCATTGGCGGCGTACCGTATCTGTGGATACTACAACGAAATTTCGGCGCTTATTTTATGGTCTATATGTGTTCAAAGGAGCAGTATCACATCGAACACACCAATATCTTGTTAAAAAAGTCACGAAAAGGAATTTTAAAACGAATTAAACGATTAGCAAAGAGCACCTGGTGGATGTCGCTAACGCCTCGTTTGTAATGCCCGTCTAGGAACCTTGACAGCTAGTGACGGTGAGTGTTTCGCCTCCGGCCACGACGAGAGAAGAGGGGAAGGAGGAACTCCCGTCTTCCCGAGAATCCCTTTTGTGTGTTCCAGAAGTAGCTATTGTCCCCCTACAAGATTATAAAAGATTAACCCGTCACTCAAAATTCGTACAAAAGCAGCCGCTTCGGTGGCTGGAACGACTAGGCCATCCCCTCGACGTCAGCCTCGCCGTAGCTTTGCCCGTCCCGAGACGACCTACGTCACGATTGCGTCGGATGTCACGTGCTCTAAGCTGGGCCTTCTCCGAGCGCTTGCTAGAGTGGGCCGTTTATAACAAAAAATACAGCCACCAGGCTCAAAATACAAACGTGCGATTGTCATTTACGGATATTGTGGATCATATTCAACCTATTTTTGAACACGACGGATATATTTCAAATTTCGACAGGTGAGCTTATTTGAATACGTTATTCGTCGTAACTTACCTTCACGTATTGAAGTGTCACCGAATCCACTTATTTTGCACCACAACCGGGGTAGGTTTCGACCAGGTTCAACATAGCGTTGGTGCAACAGACGACAAAGCCGGTACAAAGAGGAGGGATGAGAAAGGGGCAGCCGTTGGCTCGACGCTCGTCAGACTCGGCTGTCGGCTCCAGGCTCAAACGCTGTTGCCGTGGTAAGCTGCGCCTGCTCGCGTATGCCACGTGGCAACGGGAGGAGAGACGTTGGGAGGGGCGTACCGAGGACTCCCATAATCCGTCGCGCGGCGCGCGCGGGCTTTTGGGATTTTTGAAAATATTCTAGTTTTGCACCTAAGTACTTCTTATGAGTTGTGAATGCGAAAGCATGCGCGCCATTCTTCCGCTCCCTCATTTCGTCTGCAGCGTATTTGCGTCGACGGCAGAGCGCGCCCTCTCCTCGGCGCTCTGACCTTGAACGTTTCGTGTTAGCGGCGCGCTGACTAGAGTTCCTGTATAGGCTCCCTACGGGAGCTATGAGTTGCGCGTCTGTTTTCCACGTGCCGCCGCGCCGCTATTCGCCGAGATCCGATCACGTGAGGAGCCGGATCAAGTGCCGTGCAGGAAAGTAGACGTTGCACGCGGCCCGCCGTACGTACCCCTGCTTTTGAGCGCGCCGCGTGCCTCGAACGCGCGGCGCCGCTATTCACCGAATTCAGTCACGTGAGGAACAGGATCACCATGCTGTGCAGGAAACACGGCGCTACGGGGATGAACGCGCAACTCTGGCTCCTGTAGGGAGCCTATACAGCAGTGGTCTCAAACCTATTTGAGCGTGGGGGCCAGATAGCCACACGCTCAAATGGGCCAGATAGCCCGGCCTTCCCACACTGGGAAGGCCGGGGGCAAACGTTAGACCAGGGGGGGGGGGGTCTAAAATGATTTAAAAAAGAAGAGGCCTCGTGCTCTATGCTTTTTGTAAACTCAGTTTTGCCAGTGTCATTTTCAGATTTGATTTGTTTATATGACTACTTTCGGTCTTGACCTGATGTGATAACAGTAACTAAAATGACACTGCCCCGCCAATGTGCACGCATTTTTTTAATAATAACATTTGTATCGCTCAATTCAATCAGGAATTAACCAAGCTCAACATGTATTTAATAAAAATCAGTTAATTTAGCAGTTCTTGCTTTCCTTACAATTTCTATTACAATACTCATACGTGTCCCGAGCTCATAAATCGGGAAAGTATAGGTATTGTAATAGAATCCCGAGCTCGTAGCTTTATCTTCGGCAGTTGCTCGTGCTGATCGAAAGTTCGCGCAGCCTAGATGCATGCTTCAACAAAGAGCTCGCGCTTGCAGCCTAGTAGCGAAATAGTAGTACATTACAAAAAACTGGGACGCAAAACATAAAACGAAACAAAGGGCAATTTCTCAGCGAAGATTTCGGCGAGATGAGAACACCTTGGCGCATACCATTTCTGTTCTATTCTGCGGGTCGCTCAGTAAAAACCTCATGGCCGGCAAATGGGCAATAGAAAGCAGAACATTTATATTCATCAAAAGAACGCACATATGTACAGATCGAACATCGAGCAGCCGGCCAGGCTACAAGCCCCTCTCATCTCTGGGAAAAAGTGGCGCCGTTCATTGTTGTAGAAATGCTCGAGGCACGTGCCGCGCGCGCCTCTTCTGGGAAATTCATGGCGTCTGAAATCTAGCCGAGTGCTGCGCTGTGCCGCCGCGATCTCTCCAAATACCGCACGTTGCACGTGCCTCGTGCATCGACGAACATTGCGCTACTTTTGAAAAAAACATGAAGGCGCTTTGCCGTCAGCCAGCCGAGCGTCCACCTCTGCAGAGTCAGGGTGGATGTGACACGCGCGAACGCAGCAGGCGCATAGCGTCGCACAATTTCAAGCGTTCGAGACATACGGGAACCGGATCTTCGTGGCCGGTTTCCTGTGGGCCGCACCCAGCTCCGTTGCCTGCGGGCGCGTGCAGGCCCAAGCGGCCATAGAGTAATATAGTAAAACCGTAAAGAGTGGCCACTCCCATGCAGACCCCAGCGGCCCACTTGACTACCAGCGCTCCTAGCGGCCGCCGTGAAATTTTCTTCGACTTCCTGTTTGGTGCTTTCGGTTTCGTTTTTCAACATGGATAGAGTTACAGAATACTAGTAGCTAAAATGAATTGATAACTAACATAGTGCTTCCAACTGACTGGTCTGTAGCTTGCCCACCTAGGCTGTCGTGACTAACTGCTAATCTTAAGGACAGACGAGCGGGTTGGTAAGAGATAATTAAACTTGAGGAAGAAAACGAGAAGGACGGACACCTCACAAACTTCCAACTATGGTTGTCCGTCCTTCTCGTGTTCTTCCCTCAAGTTTAATTACAATTTTAAATTTGGTTACGTCGCTAATTTAGAATTTACTTTGGGCGTTTGAGCTGTGTATTCAACAACCTCAAAGCACGCTTAAATTTATTTACAATTTCGGGACAGACATTGCGGCAACGAGGTAACCATGTACAACCAATATGAAATATAAAACTGGAACAGTAAAAAAAAGTGACAACCAACAGAAGGGCAGCAAGTACTACCGATGCCGTTAAAATTTTTATTTTTGGCCAATGAAGATAACCATAAAAATAGTTACTTATGCATAAAAAACAAAACGAAAGCACCGTGAAAATTATTTTTGCACTTAACTGTTTCAGGACGTGTTACAAAGAATATTTTTTCAGCAAAACCTGATCAGCCTTTTTGTACAGGTTTGAGGGAGGAAACATCTAAAAGTTCGCTAACCGACGCCAAAACCGGGTGACCCAATACGAAGATCCATACTCAATAAAGAAGCATTCAACATGAACACACTAGAAAAAACACACATCAAGTGGTTCTGCAGTCGCCGGTAAAGACTGGTCGACTGCCGGCCTCGCAACCTGGTCATTGCATAAATTACACCTCGGAAATGCTCGGCGGTGCAGTGTGCACCGCCCTGTTAGGCACTGTGCTTTCCGGAATCCGCATAGTACACACACAGGGTAGTGGTATAGTCTTCAGAGTCCACTGTCATCCGTTTGTGTGCCCACACAAACAAATTCTCCTTAAGCAGCTAGCCGTGTAAAATGCCTGCCTTGTTAGCGCGCAAAAACTTCGGGCATAAATTATTAAGGCACAAAAAAAGGAATCTTAGCATAACAAATCAATATTTAACAATCTGTTATCCAACAAATTCCTGCCGCACTCGATCATAAGGAACAAATCTGCAGTAAAAACAAACTTGTATATTCTTACACCTGCAGATGGCTCCCCCACAACATAAAATTGCACTCAGTGACATGACCAGCCCGCGGCTCTTGTCCAAACAATATGACAACAACAAGTCTCACGTGCAAGGCAAACTTTTTTGGGCCACAGCGGCAATCTTTTCCCCTGCCCTTCGACCTCAGTTTGAGCTATGACTTGGACACCAATAGCTGGAATACCTCCTCAGTGACATGAGGGCGAATCATGGCGAGGGCTTCCTGTAGGCTGTCTGAGGCGCTCTCTGCTCTTGCTTAAGCAGTTCCTGTGATGGCCTTCCTGTAGCACGAGACCTTTGGCTTGAAGACGCTTTATGACGCCTAGGGTCTCACTGCTGACTTCAGGAAACTGGGCGTGGAAGCGCGTGAAGATAGCGTAGAACCAAGAAACACAATATTAGCCAGCTGAGAAAACAAGAGAGCGAGTATAAGCAGAGCGAGCTTGTACACTCAACTCTCGCATTATATTTATATAATGTGAAATATCAACACCACCTTCTATTTATGAGTATTAAAACTTTTAGGTCATTAATGTTTGTTAACTAAAGATATCCAGAAGCAGTACCAACTTTCCATTTGCACAGAAGAATCTCACTGATGAAAAGCATAGAGGCATCCACATAAGCAAAGAAAAAGGAGATGGTCACTAAGCTCCTGGCTGATTCAGAGCTGGCAGAGGATGAATGGTGTCACTGGGCTGAGGGTCTGCAGGCGTGCCGTACGAGGCACTGGCCTGCACGAGATCTGCAAGAAGTTGGTTATCAGAAACAAGCTGCTAAGCCTGCAAACAGAGTCGCTTCCTCACCATGAGCTGCCATGGGACAGGTTGGACTGGCTGGCTGTCTGAAGGCGCCGTGCGAGGTGCTGGCCTCCTCGAGATCTGGCAAAAATTTGGCTATTAGAAACAAGATGAAGTCACCCGCAATTAACAAAATGTTGGGCACGGCAGCGGCAGTGTTGGGGGTGCAACACAGCAGTCAACACGTTCTGGACATTGAAACGAGACATTCTCTAGGGTTATGGGAAGGTCTCGGAGCTAGGGAAGCTTCAAACCAACACACTGAGATCTGGGTGAACACACGATATTTTGTGATGCAGATGCGCAAACATGACACATTCGGGCCTAAACGTGACCATACCACTGATGCTAGATAGAAATAAGAGTAATGTCAGAGCCTACGGAAGCAGTAAAAGTAGCTGCATGTGAGCCAAGCTATTCTACTTGTACATTTTGGCATACATCGGGAAGTGAATAAAACATTACCACGACATATCACAGACCGCCAGTGTTCCTGTGGACGAACACTGGGCACCGCTGTTTTGTGAGCCTCGTCTCGTCCAGGGTCCATGAAGTCGTGTACAGTGAAGTGGTCGCCGCACACGTATAGTAGCTCACATATTGGCGCGCCAGCCGGCCCGTCCTTAAGAGGGCATGTCTCTTGGCGTACTCGACTCCACACCTTAGACCTGTGACATGCAGTCAGGTATATAAATGCTCTGAAGATGACTTTGACATTAAAGTGCTGTGAGGCAGTTAATACATAGGCCATTGCTGTTTAACAGGAATGCCCTCTCGTCCCTTCATCAAAGATATATAATTTAATTTGTTCCTTCGAAGTTATCGGGCCGTCACAAAAAGAACAGCAGAAATTTTCAATGACAACTATTTTTGTTCACGATATATTCAGTGAAGTGTTACGCGTCTGGGCTGCTGTCGAAGCGCAACACACAGTAGTGTCCTATGCATCATTTTCTCATAAGTACAGGCTATGTGCGAGATTACGAAGTTGCCAGCTTTAAGAAAAATGAAATACATAACGATTCCTACGGCTGCTGTTACTTAACCTAGTGTTACTTAACCCACCTTAGTGCAGATTGAGCAAAAAACTTGGTACTGTGAGCACTCCAGAGCTCTGGTCCTTCGTCTCGCCTGCACTGTTTTTAATTATCACTATGCAAAAAAAAGAACTCGCCCAAGTTTTTCTCTTACTACGACTTTAGAAACTAAGTTTTGAAGAAACAAAACTTTTCCGTTCTTTCGCCTTGGACAGCCGGAACGGTAAACATCCAGTAAGTTTTTAGGACATGAGACAGATGGAAACCATGCGCTACTTGCCAGTCCCGTGGAACCCGGAAAAACTATGTTCCTGGGTTTCTTGCACGTTCTTCCGTTGTTACCGCAACCAACGCCAAGCGCAGCAGTAGCTACCGTAGCTGGGCATTTCCTGACGGGCGTGCGCATGCGTGAAGAAAATTTACAGAATTGGCGCCGTGAGATTCCGATATGCCTGCGGCAAGGGAGCTGAGTCATGACAATACACAAACCGTACTAATATACAAAACACAGGGTGAAGTTCAGTGCTGTATAAATCAACTAGGTAACATGCTTGTATACACATGACATGTGTATACTCAACATGATATGTTGCACTACAGATATGATAGATGATAAGGATGATGTATATTAACAGTATACTAACATTGACATGTTTAGTATACACCAAACTCGGACGACGGGAAACCAATGCTTCTCTGGCGCTTCCCTCACGATACTATGGTTCACTATGCGGTACTCATAACACACCCCAGCGTGCA
>JAZHYW010012635.1:0-13673 GCA_037355805.1 Ixodes ricinus | reverse complement strand
TCGTTTCAGTTACGTATTGCTAAAAAATGTATCATGTTTTTTTTTTTGCGCGTTTTGCTTAGGCGAAAGCTTTTCCCGCTTCTCTTTCTTATCTCGTGCGCAATGCGCAAAAAAAAATGCTCCTCTATGTTTCTTTTTTGCTTTTTTGTGCGCGTTTGTAAACGTGGGGCCATCCGCCTCTACTTTCTTTATCTCGTACGCAATGCACAAAAAAATGCTCCTCTATGTTTTTTTGCTTCTTTGTGCGCCATTTTGTCGACCGGGCGACACCGCTTCTCTTTCTTATCTCGTGCGCAATGCGCAAAAAGTCTCCTGCTATGTTTTTGCTTTTTTGTGCGCGTTTGGCATGAGGCTGAGGCTTTTCACGCCTCTCTCTGCTCTTGTCTCAGTGCGCAATGCGCAAAAAAATGCTCCTCTATGTTTTTGCTTTGCTTTGTTGTGCCGCGTTTTGCTTAGGCGAGGGCTTTTCCGCTTCTCTTTCTTGTCTCGTGCGACAATGCTCTCTATGCTTTTTGCTTTTATTGCGTTTTGTAAACTAGAACTCCTCTACGTTCTCTTTCTGTCTAAATGTAATAAAAAAATGTCCTCTATGCATTTTTTGTGCGTTTGTGGCGAGGCTTTTCCCGCTTCTCTTTCTTACTCATGGATGCTTTGCCAATGCGCAAAAAAATGCTCCTCTATGTTTTTTTTTGCTTTTTTTTTGTGCGCGTTTTAACTAAACGCAGGGCTTTCCGCTTCTCTTACTTATCTCGTGCGCAATGCATAAAACAAATGCTCCTCTATAGTTTTTTTTGCTTTTTATGTGCCCGCGTTTTGCTTCAGAGCGAGGGGCTCGCTTCTCTTTCTTATCTCGTGCACAATGCGCAAAAACAAATACTCCTCTATGTTTTTTTTTGCTTTTTTGTGCGCGTTTATGCTTAGACGCTTTAGGAGCTTTTCCGCCTCTCTTTCTTATCTCGTGCGCAATGCGCAAAGCAAAATGCTCCATCTGGGTGATTTCGAGATAAGATCGAACAGGGGTTGGCTGGTCGACCTTTTTAATTTGCTTCATAATTTTATATGTTATTTCCCAATGTCCGAAATAAACAAAATCAAAATTATTTTCACCCAGAAAAAAAATTGTCGGACGCAAAAAATCGTACATCACGTAGAGGTGGAAAGTCGCATTTGCTTGCGTAGCCGGAGGGGTCAACTTTGGTGATTAATAACTGAAGTTATACTTCTCAGGTAAGTTTCATAATTTTGTAGTGCAATCTATATGTATTTAGCAATACGAAAAAAAAATATTGTTATTGTTTATTATGTTTTAAAAAAATATAAAAAAACACCAATTTCAGCAACTTGACCGTTTTTCCCCCAACTTTGAAGGCCTGTATCTTAGGAAATAATTTAGTCAGAAACGTCATATTTTAATTCAATACGCTACTTATAAATAGAAGTAAATTCACTAAAATTCAAATTTATTTAAGTGCGGGTTGGGGAGATTTTGGCAAGCAAAGACGAGACAAGCACCAAAAAAACAAAATTTTCAGGGCGATTTAAAAAAAAAAGCTCGTTCTCGATTTTTTTTAAACTCTGACCAGTCATTCTACTCTATTTGGGGATTAATATCCATTAAAAACATGTTGCATTATATTGATGGTGTAACAGATACAGCTCCTCTACCGAGCCCCTTCTCTGAAGCTCGGCACGCGGTGTCCCTGTGGTGCGACGCAATAATTGCAACTTGTTATTTTCTAAAAAAAAAAAAATATATATATATATATATATATATATATATATATATATATTTGACATTTTTTTGTTTGAAGTGGTGAACCTTTGGGTTCTATTCATCCTCTCTTTGGCAGGTATGTTGCTTGGTTTTGTGGACGCAGGAGGTTCAACATCTGTTTGCTTGGACGTCAATTTGGTTAAACTTTTCGTTTTTTTCTTTTTTGTGTCCCTTCCGTGCCGTAAAATAAAAAAAAACGTAAAGTAAAGTAAAAAAAAACAACTAAAGCATACAAAATTGTGTTGTTGTTGTCACAGAGAGGGTGAATTATTTCCAGATATCCGGTGTCGGTATTTTCTTGGAAGGGCAAGTTCGGAGGTGGGGAAGGAGTTTATAGGCTGTCTGTGTCGGTCGGAAAACTTTTGGGGACCGGGGAGGGAAAGGGGTTGGCCGGCTTGCTTAGTGATGGGCGTGTTGGCATCTGGAGAGCCAGGAAAGGAAGGGGGGGGGCGAGGGAGGGGGGAGAGGCGAGGCTATCTATCGGGCGTCTGAAGGTCGGTGGTTGGGGCTTCCTAATAAACTGGAAGAGACAACAATCTTTCGACGCTGAGTTGGAGATCGTTGTGTGTGTTGCCCTTTTCGTCCTCCATCTGGGGTCTACCAAAATGTCGGGAAACAATAAACGTTGCAGCCAAGTTGGACGGCGGTGATTAGGATCTGTTTGGATGTGGACAAACCCTCAAAAGTAAAAGGGATTAGTGGGAAGTAGTGTAATGGGCAGATAGCGAAAAGGCGGCGTTTCTTTTGGGGAACCGATACGAGTGACGGTGTGACTCAAAGACGCCTTTCAGCAGGAAACATAGTCATCTGCATTCTACCCTGAATAGTTTCGCCGCTGTCTATTTCCTTTGCCTGGAGACTTTCCCTCTTTCTTTCTTTGCGGTGATTGGAGCTTCGTTGAGGGAGTCATTTGTGTACTTCTGTGTATAACTGTGTGCTTCGAATGAAAGAGCCTCCCTGTTTCAACTTGTCACTAACCTGCGTTACTCCAGCTCAGCCACTGTTTCAACCCGCAATTTCGTTCCTTTACTTCGTGCTGACTTTTTATTCATAATGAGCTCGTTATGGCGACAACACAGCTCCGAGCGAGTGTTTTGCGCAGATTACCTTGCAAAGCACAAAAAGAAGATCCCGATGCAGCGAAATTTTCGCAGTGTGAGAGAGCTCGGTGTGGACTGTTTGAAGCGAATTCTCCCGTCTGGCAGCTCCATGGAAGTGAGCAAGCTGGACTACCTGTGCTACAATTGTTTTACGCGTTTCACCAAGCAAATAACTTTGCGAAGCTCAGAGTTTGGCGTTGACAGCTTTATGCCTCCTAAGGAGGCCATTGAAGACCTCAACCGCAGCGTACGTTCAACGTTTGTGTCACCACTAAGACCACCAAGTGAAGTAAGAAGTCGAGACAGGCCTTCCTATGTAAAGAGGAAACAGACGGAGTTGGAGCAGGTTGTGACTGAGAATTTGCGCTCCAGGAATGCGTCTTGCGTACGATAAAAACGTGGCATCGGGGTCGTCGGAGCAAAAGTGCTCCACATGCACCGAGTGGGCGGACAACATTCGCCGTGCCTTTGCGACCACAGCCTCTTCCCGGGAACGCTGTCAATTGCTGACCCTCCTGCCATCAACCTTGACAAGAAATGAAGTCCAGAAAATCATCCCAGAGGCATCGATCTACATCATTAATAAGTCCCGGAAGCTGAGGGAGGACCACAGCGTATGGTATGTGCCCGATCCCTATACAAGGTGTAAGGTGAGCCCTGAAAACATATCTGCAGCGGTTGAGTACAACAAGAAAGACGGGCTAGATGCTCTAGGCAGAGTCCCAATCAGAAGGACGTCATTTCCGTTGTGCTCAATGGCCAGAAAACGCTCAAGCCAAAACGCTTTATGACACGGTAAATCAGAGAAGCGTTTCGTGCATATAAAAGTGACCATCCCGACTCCGGCATCGGACTGACGAAGTTTTACTCCCTGCGACCCCGATGGGTCAAATGCAATCCCCAGCAAGAAGCATGGTTTGTGTGTACTGCGCAAACTATAACCTCTGTGTCGCCTCTCTACAGAACGCTTCTGGCTTACAACTTGACACAGCGGAATTAAACTCGGCATTCATTTGCAACCCGCCATCGCGCCAGTGCCTTTTAGGCGAATGTGATCATTGTTCCAAAGGCCAGTCTCTCACACTCGAAAAACTCAACAATTCCGGGGATGAAGAAATTTTTTTTTCAGCATGGGAGTCAGGCGAGCTTGTGAAAAAGACTTTAGATCCGGTCACTTTTCTGGAAGAGCTTCGTGTGTCGGTCTCAAGGTGGATCATTCACAACCATATCAGACAGACGCGAGGCAAAGCCGACTACGAAGAAAAGCAGTGCGCGCAGCGTGGTAGCATTGTCTTCCACTTCGACTTTGCTGAGAACTGGACTGTTATCCTTCCTGATGAGATTCAAGCGTACCACTGGAAACAAAAGCAGGTCTCAATATTTACGTGTGTGGTGACGACTATAGAAAGTCGACATACAGTTTTGCCGTCACCAGTGACGACTTGCATCATGACTCCGCTTATGCCTGTCTGGCTCTACAAAAACTGAGAGGGTCGGTCGATGACAACCTTGCTGTGTACTCTCATTTGACATATGTAAGTGACGGTGCCGCCAGTCACTTCAAGAATTGCTTCCAACTTCATGAATTCCACAAAAGAAATGTTTTTCCCAAAGCCCAATGGTTATTCTCAGCCACTGGGCTTGGAAAAACGCGTGTGACGGAGTTGGAGGACTCGTCAAACACCAAGCAACGCTTCACAACTTGAGACAGCTCCCAGGAAAGGCCATTCAGTCTGCAAATTGCATGGTGAACAGTCTTTCCCAAAAACTAAAAGGAGTGAATTTCACACTTTTGAACAAAGATGAGCTTGTTGAATTCCGTGAACGGAAAAATGGAGAGTAGGTGGGAGTGCGCGCCTTTCCTGGTGTTCAGTCGCGGCATGTGTGGCTATGCAAAACATCAGAAGCTTCGACCTGTGACTTGCAAGTGGCACGGACTCTCGGGTGTCCTTGGAAGAATCTCCAAGTGCACACCTTCAGAATATGTTTGCGTCAAAATCTGTCAAATTTTGAAACCTATGAAGGCAGAACTGTGTTATATATGATGTGTAATTTGTTCTATTTAATGTACAATTTATTATAACGTGCCGAATAAAAAAAAATTACTTTTCTCTCAAAATAAGAAGTCGCAACCACTGCGTCGCACCACAGGGACACCGCGTGCCGAGCTTCGGAGAAGGGGCTCGGTAGAGGAGCTATATCTGTTACACCATCAATATAATGCAACATGTTTTTAATGGATAGTAACGCCCAAATAGAGTAGAATGACTGGTAAGAGTTTAAAAAAATCGAGAACGGGTTTTTTTTTTAAATCGCCCTTAAAATTTTGTTATTTTGGTGCTTGTCTCGTGTTTGCTTGCCAAAATCTCCCCAACCCGCGCCTAAATAAATCTGAATTTTAGCGAATTTACTTCTATTTATAAGTAGCGTATTGAATTAAAATATGACGTTTCTGACTAAAGTATTTCCTAAGATACAGGCCTTCAAAGTTGGGGAAAAAACGGTCAAGTAGCCGAAATTGGTGTTTTTTTATATTTTTTTAAAAACATAATAAACAATAACAGTATTTTTTCCGTATTTCTAAGTACATATAGATTGCGCTAAAAAATTATGAAACTCACCTAAGAAGTATAACTTTAGTTATTAATCACCAAAGTTGACCCCTCCGGCTACGCAAGCAAATGCGACTTTCCACCTCTATGTGATGTACGATTTTTTGCGTCCGACAATTTTTTTTCTGGGTGAAAATAATTCTGATTTTGTTTATTTCGGACATCGGGAAATAACATATAAAATTATGAAGCAAATTAAAAAGGTCGACCAGCCACCCCCTGTTCGATCTTATCTGAAATCACCCCTCTATGTTGTTTTTTTTTTGCGCGTTTTGCTTAGGCGAGGGCTTTTCCGCTTCTCTTTCTTATCTCGTGCGCAATGCGCAAAAAAATGCTCCTCTATGTTTTTTTTTTGCTTTTTTGTGCACGTTTTGCTTAGGCTAGGGCTTTTCCGCCTCTTTTCTTATCTCGTGCGCAATGCGCAAAAAAATGCTCCTCTATGTTTTTTTGTTTCTTTTTGCGCGTTTTGCTTAGGCGAGGGCTTTTCCGCTTCTCTTTCTTATCTCGTGCGCAATGCGCAAAAAAATGCTCCTTTTTTTTTGGTTTTTTTGCACGCGTTTTGCTTAGGCAAAGGCTTTTCCCGCTTCTCTTTCTTATCTCGTGCGCAATGCGCAAAACAAAATGCTCCTCTATGTTTTTTTTGCTTTTTTGTGCGCGTTTTGCTTCAGGCTAGGGCTTTTCCGCCTCTCTTTCTTATCTCGTGCGCAATGCGCAAAAAAATGCTCCCTGTTTTTTGCGCGCGTTTTAGCTTAGGCAAGAGGCTTTTCTCCTTCTCTTTCTTATCTCGTGCGCAATGCTAAAAACAAATGCTCCTCTATGTTTTTTTGTTTTTTTTGCACGTTTTGCTTAGGCGAGGGCTTTTCCGCTTCTCTTTTCTTATCTCGTGCGCAATGCGCAAAAAAATGCTCCTCTATGTTTTTTTTGTTTTTTTTGCGCGCGTTTTACTGTAGGCAAGGGCTTTTCCGCTTCTCTTTCTTATCTCGTGCGCAATGCGCAAAACAAATGCTTCTCTATGTTTTTTTTTTGCGCGTTTTGCTTAGGCAAAGGCTTTTCCGCTTCTCTTTCTTATCTCGTGCGCAATGCGCAAAAAAATGCTCCTCTATCGTTTCTTTGCGCGTTTTGCTTAGGCGAAAACTTTTCCGCTTCTCTTTCTTATCTTGTGCGCAATGCGCAAAAAAAAATGCTCCTCTATGTTTTTTTTTTGCGAGTTTTGCTAGGCGAAAGCTTTTCCGCTTCTCTTTCTTATCTCGTGTGCAATGCACAAAAAAAATGCTCCTCTATGTTTTTTTTTTTTTGCGCGTTTTTGCTTAGGCAAAGGCTTTTCCGCTTCTCTTTTCTTATCTCGTGCGCAATGCGCAAAAAAATGCTCCTCTATGTTTGTTTTTTTGCGTCGTGTTTTGTAAGAGCGAAGGCTTTTCCGCTTCTCTTTCTTATCTCGTGCGCAATGCGCAAAAAAATGCTCCTCTATGTTTTTTCTTTGCGCGTTTTGCTTAGGGCGAAAGCTTTTCCGCTTCTCTTTCTTATCTCGTGCGCAATGCGGAAAAAAAAATGCTCCTCTATGTTTTTTTTTTGTTTCTTTGCGCGCGTTTTGTTTAGGGGAGGGCTTTTTCCGCTTCTCTTTCTTATCTCCTTGGCGCGCGGCGCGACCGCAAAACCAAACTGCACTGTGCAAAAAAAAAAAAGAAAGAAAAAGCTTTTCATGTTTTTTTGTTTTTCTCTTGGTTCGGTGGGGTTTTTTTCTTGTTTGCCGCCTTTCGCAAGCTGTTTTGTTTGCCCACGCCCATGCATTCGCGACCTCCCTGCACCAGGATAGAAAATTGCGTTCATTTAGAGGACTTCTCGCTTCTCTTTCCAAAGTGCAGGAGGAGGCCAGGGCAGGATGCCTTCATTATGTGCGCTTTGCTTAGGCGAGGGCTTCTACGCTTCTCTTTCTTATCTCCTTAAGCGCGGCGCGCGACCTAGTCCAGACTTCGCTGCGCAAAAAAAAAAAAAAGCCCCTCTCCATGTTTTGTTTTTTGCTTCCGTTGGATCTTTTTTTAGTTTTTTTTTAATGCCTTTTGCAAGGCGTTTTGTTCGCCCACGCTGCCCGTGCATTACGCCACCTCGGCTGCACCAGGATAGACAAGTGCATTCATTTTGCGCAGCGTGGGGGGAGGGGGTCAAAATTTTGACGTCCGAGTTGGGGGTGCGTTTAATATGCGAGTGAAAAAAAGAAGTCGAAATTTCGAGAGCCGACTTGGGGGGTGCGTTCATTACGCGAGTGCGTTCATTGTGCGAGTAAATACGGTAGGTAGAAGTAACTTGTTACTAATGTGTTATGTACATGTCTGGTTATATGTAGGCATATGAACACCTAGTGCTGTAAAACCCTCAGCATTTCTGGAAACTTCATTATAGACTAAGTTCGATATCTTGCAAAATTCGGCTGGGACATTTATGCTTGCCACACCAGATCTAAAGAAAGCTTAGGTCCCAAATATAGGTTTAACAGCATATTACACAGGAAAATATCACCATTTCTCTATGCTTGCTTCTTTTTGTACACCCATGTATCATTGTGCCATGGCCAAACACACATTCCTGCACATACGTCTTGCAACCAGTCCTGGCCAGTTAGATAAATGAATACAACTTTCACAGTCATATCTGGGTCACAATCACAGACACATAACATAATCGTACATGCTTGACTTTCGGTTTAATGCCAGTCTGCCTCCAAGAACCCATAGAAAAACAGCTAGCTAACACCCAGGCAATTCAGCAGAAAAAAAAGCAAACCAGTTGAACAATTGACAATTAATTGCAAAAGAAACAAAACAAAAAGCTTTCAGCCTTTCCACTCTGGTGAAGGAGGAGGACTAGCGTGAGCTGTACTATGGTGGGAATGAAGTAACGACCGGCCGCAAGTCGGCTAGGCCAGAGTGGAAAGGCAAGAAAGGTTGCTTCGCCATTTATGAGCGACGGTGGCAACCAGACAACCGGCAAGCAGGTAGTCTGGTTGCCGCCATCGCTCATAGATGTGCGGTAGCTGTCCGGAGCGTTGTGTCGACATTTATTTGCTGACGAACACGATTCTGGGGAAACTAGCCCTGAACAGCTCCGCTATCCGTGATAAAGAAAATCATAAAAATATTTGCAGCGACCTTTATTTTCCAGGTTCCGTAAGGAGCGATCATTTACAATTTGTTGCCCGCGACGTGACATCAAGTCACGAGGTCAAGTCGTAGATGTCATTCAAGACTTGGATCCACTCGACACCATGACTTGGCACCCAACATGTACTATACAGTTGCAGCGCTCGATTATTCATACGTTTTCACCGAACCGTCACTCACCTCATAGAATTAATGTAAACATTGACCGAAATTTTTGGACTCCATGAAGCTTACTGCTCGATATTTCAAACATAATTTGTCGCGATTTCCATCAGTTTACAGCACACATAAACACAGCCGCCGCGAAAGAGCGCCTACAAGCTTAGTCACCGCCATATTTTTCTATTTTTTTATTTTGCGCTGTAGTCTTGATATTACTTCCTATGCAATAAACAAGCTGGGTTGAGGCTATAGTTGGGTTTTCTGATATTGCTATAGCCAACATGACCGCCGTCCGCCAATTTTTATCGCTCTTCCCAGTTCTTCTTGTGGTCCGTGGTTTTCAAGTGCGACTGCTAGAAGAGCGGACGTCTGCACGTTCTTGCGGTCTTTGAGCACGAAGCTCTTTTTTGCCGTTAGGCTTAGTATTGAAGCGAGCTTGGTGGACTAAACATTGTCTACAAATATAGTGCCAAATGGCGCTCAACTTCAATTTCGCTGTTTGTGCCAACGAAGGTGATCTGTTTGATCACAGGTGCAGCACCGTGATCAAACAGTTGAACAAACAAGTGAAAAGTGAACAATATAAAGCGGAAGTCGTATGAGAACTTAGAATTGATATCAAGCAAGTGGAAAGTGGCCAATACGCAGCGGAATATGTGCGAAAAATTTAATATTTTGGCTGAAATCAATTTTTCAGACACCTCATTATTCATACAATTTCAGGGTCCCCTCCAAGTCTGAAAAATCGATTGGACAACTGTACTCCATTTCACGTTATGGTGGACTGTGGAGGACCCTCCAAGTCGCCGGAGCCAATCCCATACTAAGCGAGTGCAACATGACCTTTAGGAGGACGTTGCAATAGGCAGGAGCGGCGTAGTCATGCGATGCGCTTACAGTGCTAGATTGGCTGGAATGGCTCATAGCATCCGTTGCGGTCCATAGTAAGGTAAAACAGAGTATAGCTTCAACTACATTGTTGATCAGCTGTGCTAGCGTTCCCTGCCAAGGGGTCATGTATTGATTACGGAAGGCTGGGAGTAGGGGCTTCCATTATAAAGCATTCAAAACTTCAAAATAAAAGGCCGCTTAATTCTGCCGGTGTACACCCTTTCCAGCAAAGATGTCCTCGATGGTTCACAAGAAACAACAGAACTCTAGGATGCAGGCAAGAGGACGTCGCGTGAAAATACCTGGGGTTCTGAAGCAGCCTCCTGTAGAAGTATGTCCAGGTCATGTAGTCCAGGCAGTCCTGGGTGGACCTGATGGTCCCAGCTACTACTTCAGCATTCACATGATCTGCCAGGACATCCAGCAGACTGCCGTGAGAAAGATGCCTCTCCGTAGGCCTCTGTCCGGAAGCAGCTTCCCAACACTGCGTCCATGAGCAAGCAATGGCAAAGTACCTTGATTCCACGGGGAAAGGCTCGTAGAGGAACTTGTTGTAGAACTTCTTCTTGAGGTCGTGGACGAGCACGACTGCCACACCCTGGTCGTCAAACTGTGGTCTTCCTGCTCGTCCTATCATCTGCAGCACGTCTGGACAGAGCGACAGAACCGCGAGGGATTAGGGTGCACGTTGTGGTGCCGGAGAAAGCAAACAGGGCAACCAAAGCACAGAGAATGAAAAACTTCACCTTTGGCTTCTAAATTTTAAAAGAAAACACAAGAAAAAAAAATTTCTGCAAAAAAGTTGATTTTGAAAGATACTATTTCTACATCTGCCAACATGTAGAGCCATGGCCTCGAAACTCATTTGAGTGTGAGGCCACACAGCCCGACACTGGAAAGGCCGAGGAGCCAACATAAAGCTGGGGAAGGGGGAAGGGCGAGGGGGGGTGTTAAAAAAAATTTAAAAGAGACCTCCACTCTATGTTTTCTTAAACTCAATTTAAATTTTATTTGTTTATATGACTACTTTGACGCCTGACCTAATGTGATAACAAGAATTAAAATGACTACGGCACCACCAAAGGCCTCGCATTGTTATATACAAAAGCAAGTACACAGTCGTCCCATTGCTCAATTTACTCAAAAATGAATGAAGCTCAACATGTCTTCAAGAAAAAGTCAGTTATAATCTGACAGTTCTCGCTTTCCTGGCGATATTTATTACAACACCCTGAACAAATACTTCTTTTAATGGTGATACCCGAGCTTGTAGCTTTATCTTCGGCAGTTGCTACACCTGATTGCAAGTTCGCGCAGCCAAGATGCATCTTTCAACGAAGAGCTCGTGCTTGCAGCCTAGTAGTGAAATCGTTGTACATTTCAAAAAGCTGGGAAGAAAAAATGGAAGCGAAACAAAGGGCAAATGAACACAGATAAGTATAAACTATGTGAATACAGTAGACTCCCTCCCACGGTGGCTGTCGACACGGTCCAGACGTAGCTCGATCAGAGCTTCTCGCAGTTGGTGAGGAAGCGGCCCTGATCTAGCAGAAAGCGTGCACAAAAAGCCTAGATCGCTTTCTGCAGGCACGATAAACATGTGCCCGTGACGCCAGGTGCTATCTTTTTTGTCTTGTTTTGTGTATTACTTTTATGGAGTCCAGATATAACGAAGAAGTGGATATAGCGAAGTGATTTCCCGATTCCTGTTGACTTCGTTATAACCAGTCTCGACAGTATTATGCAATATTCTCCCCTCTAGACGCATCTGTCAAGTTTGATATACAGTTGGACAACTGGGAGACCTGCTAAATGCATATCAGTGTTTCGCACTAACGCGTTATGGCGCACCGTGCATTCACGAGGGCGCCTATCAGAACCATCTAGCCCCGTCTTGGCGCTGGGCAGCTATTTAGTTGCCTCGCCTCAGACACGATCACGTGGTCGTGTCGCCGCGGGGTCGATCGGGATCTCGAGTCGGCTCCCGACGGGCCGCTTTCTCTCTAGCCACTGGATGGCGCTGCAGACGCCCCCATGGCGGGCGAGGAGAAAGCCTCCTCGCCCATCGGTCGATATTGTCGGGTAACCGGGAGGCAAGAGTCTCTTAGGATTCCGGCCGGCGCTCAAGAAAGGCGAGTGCTAGCAACTGCTCTCGGGCAATAGCGGGACACGAGGCCTAGGGGCCCTCTTTGTGTTAAGCTTTGGGCTTAACGTACGTTTGTAAATATTTGAGTAATGTCGCGTGTGTTTGTAGTATAGATTGAGTGTTTTGTAACGTTGTGTTTTTATGTACCAATAAACGGGGAGCGGAATCCCGCTCCCGTGAAAGAACCAGGCTGGACTCGGGTTGTTGACGGACCACGTGGGGAACGGCGTATGCGGCGGCGGTACGCGAACTCCCACAAATGGCGCATCAACGTTGAGGCAGGCGAGCCGTAATTACTGGTCGCAACGTCCGTCGACGACACTGCGTGAAAGTTTACGCGGTGCGGTCCCCTGGTTGGCGGGTCTATACCGCGGCACTGCGAAGGTGAGAAGGGTACGTCCAAACAAGTGTTCGAGATGGCCACGGGTAATTTCGCCCTCACAGATTTAATGTTCTTGGCCGACGTCGCGGCGTCGGCAGAGCTGGCGGAGCGGAACTTTGCGGCGATGACCGCAGCGCTGAGTCCGGACACGCCGACGGTGCTCGCCGGTGGTGTCTATGCCGCAAAGCACGGAGATGTCCCGTGAATCCACGGCGTTGGTTGCGGCGTTCGCGCACGCCTTACAGAGCCTGCAGAGGGAAACGCCGACGCCGAAAACCCTCATCCGTATTCCGGTGCCGGAGTACAGCGGACACAGCGATCGAGCTATGAGCGCGACCGACTTCTTGCTGGCAATCCAGCGATATCGGAAGGCTACCGGCTTGACCGAGAAGGAGACGCTAGGCAGGGTTCTGCCGGTGGCTCTCGTAGGCCCGGCGGCCACGTGGCATCGCCTTGTGGGCGAGTCAGCCGGAACACTCGACGAGTTCACGGCCCTCTTCCGACAAGAATTCTTGCCGGCAGACTACCTGCCAAGAATGCGCAGGAACTGGAGGAAAGAACGCAGGCTCCGCTGAGCCCTTCGCGGAGTACCTGCGGGTAGGGTTGTGCGAATATTCGAAATTTCGAATAGTAGTTTCGAATAATTCACTATTCGATATTCGCTTCGAGAAGAACTGCACTATTCGCGTTTTTCGAAGTATTGACTGCGGCAGGTTAGCCCCGTTGAGTGCGCTTCTTACCGAGCACCAGTGCACTGCGGAGAAGCAACACCCGCGAATGCGAGCTCCGCGGGTGTGTCTTCTCCGCATCACATCGGTGCTCGGTAGGAAGCACACTCAACGGGGTAACCTGCCGCGATAAACACTTGGAAAAGTATGAATATAGCCATTGCGTGCTTGAAAGAAAAGCATACATTCAAAGCGGGATGGTGCATGCGTGCCGTCTGCATTTGAAAATAAATGGAACTTTGTGAATGTGTACATCTATGTTGCAGTAAAAGTTTCAAAATTAAACTTACTGTTATGCAAGAGTATACTATGTTAGGCAGAGATGCCCTTGCAGCCTGCATTCATCATGCGCGATTTATTCTCTTTTAACTCGAGATTAAAGAAAGAATATTTTATGTAGCAAGATTTGTAAATTCACTCAATTGTGTATAGTTTGCCATCTTTATAGGATTCATTTTATGTCAAATATGTCGTTTACTTGCCATCCCAAGACATCAGGCCTTCTTAGTTCACGGTTCATAAATATAGATAGATTAAACATAGCTTGTAAATGAAGAAGTGGAACAACCTTCACAAGTTTAGCTGGGTTTTCATTTAAGCATTGCTGAATGGTAGTAAAAGGTGTGGAAAAAATATTCGATATTCGATTCGAAAATATTCGGCCAAAATCGCTATTCGCTCAATTCGCTTCGAACTCAAAATCCACTATTCGCACAAGACTAC
>JAZHYW010012631.1:0-46010 GCA_037355805.1 Ixodes ricinus | reverse complement strand
CAGTCAAACCTCTATGTAACGAACTTCTATGTAACGAAACCCTCGATGTAACGAAGTGCATACCTTTTTCTAACCGCAAGTGTATGCACGCCATGTATTTTTTACCTCTATGTAACGAAGTCCCGTTTGCCGAAATTTCGATGTAACGAAGTTTCATGGACAATTCGGCACAAACTTTTGGGTCCCAAAGGAGATTTTGAAAAGCACACGTGCTGAAACGGGCCACCGATAAAGCGCAAAGGGTGAAACAGGCCGAGTCTGGCGAGTGTGGTGTACAGAAGGGCCACTAGAGGACACTAGAGCCGCCGCCGTTTCGTCCGTCGGTTTCATTTGCGCTGCGTAGTTCGTTTCGAGGCCTAACTAAAAGCGTGCGTTTCTCGTTGTCCTGGGTGATGGAGCCTTCAAGGCGATGGAGCCGTCCCTGACAACGTCGACCTCGACGACAATTTCTATACGTCGACTCTGCTGTCATTGCGGCGGAGGAGGTGACCGACGAGGCGATAGCTAGCTATGTTCGTGGCAACAGCGAGCCTGATGAGCAAGACACCTGCGATGTGCCCAGTAACCGTGAAGTGGTGGACGTGATCGATGTCTTGAGGCGGTCCACGAGCGCACAGCAAGACGAAGACGCGATGCAGGCCATCTGGCTATGCTAACGTAGTGTGATGCGAATAATAATGTCAAGAGTGGCCCAGGAAAAGACGACGAACTACTTTCAACCGAAATAAAGGTGTCCTCGGTGAGTTTCGTGCACCCGAGAAACATTTGTGAAAACTTTCTTCAACGTTTTCTCCGAATTTCTATGTAGCGAAATTTCGATGTAACGAAGTAAATTCCGAATTTTACCGACTTCGTTACATCGAGGTTTAACTGTATTTCATTTTTATGTAGGTGCGTTGAAAAAAGTCAAAAACATTTCCAAGTTCGTGGAAGACGCGCATCTGCAAAGTCCGTCTCAAGCCGTAAAACACGTTTTTGTACGATATTGATGCTTAAATATAAAACATACAAACAAAATATGCACTTCTCGACTTTGCTTTTCGAGTAGACAACTATCATATCTACATTTTAACAAAACATAAAAAAATAAAAAAATGGTTTTTTTGAGAAAATCGATTTTAAATGTGGTACTTTTTGGTTTTCGCATAACATTAACGTAAACGTCCCGCAAAGGCTATTTAATACAGGTAAATCATTTTATAATATCTATAAAGAGCGTGTTTTGGGCTCTCCATAGACATAAAAAATATTGATGTAACCCAAGTAGATCGCCAGTATTTAATTGTCAAAGTTTGTCAACAATTGAGCGAGGGGGCGTTTTTGACATTTTTACAGAAAAAAGCAAAACGCCTAAAATTATTTCATGGCATTAGAGCCTTTTAACTGTGCCCACAGAGTGATTGAAAAAGTTAATATAATGTGAACTGAAAATGCACGACGGGAGATCGAGCGAAACATCCGACCCACGACGGATGTGAAAAACACTGCTTTCCGCCGCGGCCTCTTTTAAAATTCGTAAGTCGAGAACAAAACATTCGACGGACTTGCCGTTTGTGGCTACTGCGTTTTTAGAGACGACGCCATAACATATATTTGTTTCAGCGAAATTAAAAATTCGACCTTTTTTGCCTGCACGATTTGATATGAAAAAATAGAAATATTTTAAAATAAAAACGCACATACTTTTTTTCGTTCACAGAGATCGACCTGATATACATATACGCACGTGATATACAAGGTGTTTGATTTTAATTCGAATATATATATATATATATATATATATATATATATATATATATATATTCGAATTAAAATCAAACACCTTGTATATCACGTGCGTATATGTATATCAAGGTCGGTCTTCTGTGAACGAAAAAAGTATGTGCGTTTTTATTTTAAAATATTTCTATTTTTTGTTACAGTTTATGGTTTATAATTTCCTGGCGACCTTCATCTGGCTCGTCGTTGCGAACCAAATTTCGAACCTCATAAGAAAGAGCCTCACAGAAGCCGTTGCTAAACGTCTTTATTCTTGCATTTTTGTAGATGTCAACTAACTTTGTTCGTGGTTCCTGACCACTTATTCGAGCCAGAGATCTTCAGTAAGTTTCTGCAAGAAAACAACAACACAAGGAATGCTTTAAATGCCCGCGCTGGAACACGCAAGTCATATTCCCTAGGAATGGTCGCTGAATTATACCTTTATGTTCTCAAACTTTTTAGAAACAACTTTCCGACAAGGTCACAGCTTTGCAAACTACGACTATAAAAACAACTAGCAATATAACAACATTGCTTCTCACGTGAATACAAGCTCTTGTTTCAATTAAACATTTCCAAATACTTACCAAGGAACTTTATGTAATGGACGTGGACGTGTTATGGATTGCTCTGGATCATTTGCTTCAGAATTTTCGCTGGGTTCTGCAGGGTCATTCAACCTAGTAAATACGGGCGATTTAGTAGAACCATCGGAGGTAGGGACCAGAGCTAGAAAAGCCGTCCGACCGAGAGGCATCGCTTGGTGTCTCCGACGTTTCAGATAAAGAGGATCCGTCCGATGCAGCAAGTGTTGACGATCCTGTGGACGATCCGCCTTCGGTAGATGTAGTCAATGGGTCTGATCCAGCTGGATCAGCGGGTGTCATGGAGGGCACTGATCCATTGAATCCAGGAGATTCCGGAAATGCCGGATTTTCCGCAGACCCGGGAGGGCCAGGAGGAGCTTCAGATCCAGGAGATCCAGGAAGGCCACTGGGCCCTGGTGGTCCGGGAGGTCCACGCCTCTCGCAGTCGGGAATCTGTCATATCAAAAAAATCTTTTGTGTTGATTATTCAACTTCCTGTATATATATATATATATATATAGTCAAAGATGCGTACTGTCGGAGTTACTAATTCGAAGTTTATTACAACGTTTCGAGCGGGGACCGCTCTTCATCATAGTATATATAGTGTACAGCCCGTGAATAAGTATATACCGATAAGTATAGTCAAATGCGTACTGCGGATGTTACATTCTGAGTCTATACAACGTTTCGAGCGGTCCCCGCCCGAAACGTTGTAATAAACTTCGAATTAGTAACTCCGACAGTACGCATCTTTGACTTATTAACTTTTCCCGGTCCATTGTTCTTTTATTTACCTTACTTCACCTATATATATATATATATATATATATATATATTCGGCCCCGGCGGCACCGCGCCCCGTGGAGAAAGAGTGCAACCAACCTCTGCTACGCTGTCATCGCGCGACGCAGGAGAGTCTGGTTGCACTATCGCTCCACGGGGCGCGGTGCCGCCGGGGCCGAGATGCGCTCCGATAGCAAACCGAAACTTAAAAACCCGTCGAATTTGTGCAGTTTTTCAGAAAGGCGTAGAATGCTTCGCGTGCCTTCTATCGTTCTGCAATTTGTTGATTTAGTGTTTTTTGATGATGCTGAGCAATTTTCTAGTGAAACCATGCCCTTAAACACAACAGTCAAAAAGTTTATTACGCAAAAATAATTAACAGCTTAATTATCGCGGACTTTAATGATTTTGAGAAACGGGTCCCTGGCCCAGGACCAAAATGACACAAGCCGTTTTTCGCTGCGATGAGTAGTTTTCGTAGGAGCGATTTGGCCTGAGTTCTCTGAAACACCATGTATATATAATTCTCTACATAATATTATAATTAAATAAATACAATCAAACGTTTGGCTATATATATATATATATATATATATATATATATATATATATATATATATATATATATATATATATATATATATTGTGGCGACCAAGTGGCGCGACCAGCGCTGCCAACTTGGGCGCCGAAGTGCTCGAGGGACAGCGCGTGCTAAGGCGTGATTGCGCGCGCGTTTCAGAATAGATTCAGTCTTGGCTGGGCAAACCGTCGTCTCCGCCTGCTTATTCTGTGTCCCCAAAACACCCTCACAGTTTGGTGGAGGTGCGGAATTCACTCCCCTACCTCCTTCCTAACTTCGGGACAACATACCGTCGGCCTCGGCCTTCCAGTAACCTTGCCCTGGAGCTCCGGAGCCGGATTATACCCAGGCCGACTATGTCGACATCAGCACCGCCCACCCACACTACGTCTTCATTGCTGGTCGGGCTGCCCCCCACGGCTGCACCGGCTTCTACCTCAACGCAGACGGCCCCGAATCCAGCTGTGCTTCAACCTCCGGTTCTCTTGTCACCTCCGGCGCCTTCCTTGCCAGCTACTCACCCTCCGACGCCAATCATCTGCTTGCCTTCCCGTCTACGCGACCCCCGAGTTTTCTCGGGACTCGGTGACGAAGATATAGAAGAATGGGCCGATTTCTACGCTCGGGTGAGTCTGCACAACAAATGGGACGACCCAACCAAGCTAGCGAATGTTATTTTTTATCTGAGTGATGTTGCTAAGACCTGGTTTCTTAACCACGAAACAGAAATGCCTTCCTGGGAAGCATTTTTCTCCCGAATTCAAGAGATATTTGGCCGCCCGGAAGATCGCAAGGCAACTGCCCGCAAGAAATTAGCCACACGATCACAGCTCCGCTCTGAAGGCTACACATCTTACATTGAAGATGTCCTTACACTCTGTAAGAAAATCGATACTAACATGCCAGAAACTGAGCGCGTCAGGCATGTGCTGAAGGGCATCGCAGAGGAGGCAGTCACCCTCTTCATCCTGCAACCTCCCGCTGATGTCAGCGCGATTATGACAGTTTGTCAATCGCTGGAGGCGGCTCGTCGGCAACGCATCCCAGCTGCTTTCGCACAACCTACTCATGCAGGCATACCCTCTCTTCTTCAAAACGACCCTAGTTTACAAGAAACCATCCGCCAAATTGTCCGAGAGGAAGTTGCTCGATTCTTTTCACTGCCCACCGCGGAGCCCACGGCCGCTTCGCAACATATTAGAAATTTAATCAGAGCAGAACTCACACAGACGCCTGCCGTACCGTGTGCTCCTCTGATTACACCTCCCCAGCCAACCTATGCCGAGGTCCTTCGAAGAGCCCCAGATCCACTACCACCTCAACCACTGCAGCCGCAACTTGCTGCTTTGATGACAGACCCTTCATCGTGGCAGGGCCCCCAAGCGACGTGGCGGCCGCCCACTAATCGCCCTGTCTGTTATTATTGCGGGATACGGGGACACATCTCTCGGTTTTGCAGACGTCGCCGTGCTGATGAAGACCGCAACTGGCAGCCGCGCCACAATCCCAACTACGCACAGCCACCTCGTGAAAGCGTAGACTACAGACAAAACCAGCATTACTCTGACGCCACTTCTCACTCCGAATCCCAACGGCGCAACCCCAGACGGCGGTCGCTCTCTCCATACCGACGTCGTTCTTCTCTGTCTCCCATGAATACTGGACCGCCCCGCGCGTCTTTCCCTTCGGAAAACTGATGTCTGCAGTTTCCGGAGGTGAAGCTGCTAGCTCTCGATCACAAATCAATCCTCCATACTCACCAGAAAACCTCGTTCACGTTACCATTGACCACCATCGTTTTTCTGCGCTTGTGGACACGGGAGCGGCTGTTTCTGTCATGCACCAAGACGTCTGCAACAAACTTCGTAAAGTCAAAACACCTTCTAAAGCGCACCTACTGCGAGGTGCAGGAACCAACTCCATACAAACGAACGCCTGTTGCACTGCTCGAATAATCATTCAAAAACAAGTTCACGTCGTCGAATTCCTCGTTCTGCCACAATGCACATGCGACATTATTCTGGGCTGGGATTTCCTCAGCACATCTCACGCTCTCATTGATTGCGCAAACTGTGAGATATGGACAGCAGATGTAGATTCTTCCGAAAATTCCCCTCTGGATCCCTACATCAAGCTCTGCACGCTTGATGACATTATACTCTCACCACATTCAACAACTCTGGTTGACATATCGGCCTCTTCCAACATGTCCACCGATGTTCTCTTGGAGCCACATTACGAATCTCTTTTAAAGAAAGGACTTGTTCTCCCTTACATTCTGGCGTCACTGCATAGAGGATCGGCAACAATCCCTGTTACCCATGATGGAGCCTTCCCTCTTCTCCTTCCTAAAGGATTTTCGCTGGCCCGCGCTCAAACGTTCCAGGAAGCAAGTGTCGCCGTTATCCTTCCAGACGCGTGCCCGACTGTCCAGAAAACGTTGGATCCTCTCTCGTCATTCACCGAACTTGTTAATACCATTGATAAATCCTTGCCCCCAGAACAACAGCGGCAACTGTTGGCTCTCCTTGAACGCTTCTACAACATATTCGATCTCACCTCATCTAATCTGGGTAAAGCCGCTGCTGTGGAACATCATATCGAAACAGGAGACGCTGCAGCTGTTCGCCACCGACCATATCGCGTGTCTCTTACGGAGCGTAAAATGATCCAACAACACGTTGATGACATGCTGGCGAAAGGGGTGGTTCGACCTTCCTCAAGCCCCTGGTCGTCACCGGTAGTGCTTATTAGAAAAAAGATGGGTCATTTCGTTTTTGTGTCGATTACCGCCGCTTAAACAAGGTCACTCGTAAAGATGTTTACCCGCTCCCACGCATTGACGACGCTCTGGATACACTCCAAGGATCCTCGTTTTTCTCATGCCTCGACTTGCGTTCCGGATATTGGCAAATTCCGATGGCCGAACAACACAAAGAGAAAACGGCATTCGCCACTCCTGATGGTCTCTACGAATTTAACGTAATGCCATTTGGTCTCTCTAACGCGCCAGCTACATTTGAGAGGATGATAGACTCTGTTCTACGGGGCATGAAATGGACCACTTGCTTATGCTACCTTGATGACATCGTAGTGTTTTCTACCACGTTTGAGCAACATCTATCCCGACTGTCCCAAGTACTTTCATGCATTGCTAACGCAGGCCTTCAGCTCAACACAAAAAAATGCCACTTTGCAGCGAGAAAGGTAAAAGTACTTGGTCACGTCGTCACCCACGCTGGCGTAGCTCCCGACCCTGACAAAATTCGGGCAGTTGTTGGGTTTCCATCTCCGAAAAACACCAAAGAACTGCGAAGCTTCCTAGGACTCGCTTCTTATTTTCGTCGCTTCGTTCAAGGGTTTGCCACGATTGCCGCACCCCTGCATCATCTACTTCGCGGGGATGTTCCCTTCGAGTGGACTCCCGCCTGCGTCCATGCTTTTGCTACTCTTCGCCGCGCCCTTGCCTCACCACCAGTCCTCTGCCATTTCGATCCTCTTGCTCCAACTGACATCCACACGGACGCCAGCGGCCATGGTCTGGGTGCCGTTCTCATACAAAGAAATACTACGTCTAACCAAGAGCAAGTCATCGCGTATGCTAGCCGCACCTTGACAAAGCAAGAGATGAATTATTCGACAACTGAGCGTGAGTGCCTTGCTGTGGTCTGGGCCATAAACAAATTTCGCCCCTATCTTTACGGCCGCCATTTCGAAGTTGTAAGCGACCACCACGCCCTATGCTGGCTCTCGTCCCTTAAGGACATGTCCGGCCGACTCGGGCGATGGACACTAAGGCTTCAAGAGTATGATTTTACAGTCCGCTACAAATCGGGGCGAAAGCACAGCGATGCTGATGGTCTATCCCGGTGCCCGCTTCCACAGGAAGCACCATGTGCTGTTGCACCTTGCACCAATACATGCCCGGTACTTGCGACACTCTCTCTGGATGGCTTTGCCTCAGCTCAGCGCTCAGACGCCTGGATCCGCCCGATCGTCGAACACATTACCGGAACAAACCCATCAACCAACCGTCGTTTTTTGAAGAAGATCCGTGACTTTGAAATCCACAACGGCCTTCTGTACAAGCACAACTATGCACCTGATGGAAAGCGGTGGTTGCTTGTCGTTCCATCATCATTACGTCAAGAGATTTTACGATGTCTTCATGATGACCCTACTGCCGCACATCTTGGCCTTTTCAAAACCTATGCCAGAGTCCGCCATCGCTATTTTTGGCCCGGAATGTACCGCACAGTCGCCCACTACGTCCGATCATGTCAACCATGCCAACATCGTAAACGACCACCATCTCCTTCCAGTGGTCTCCTTCAGCCCCTACAGCCACCGCGGTACCCCTTCGAGGTCATCGGAATTGATATTTTTGGTCCCCTGCCTTTATCAACAGCTCAGAATCGCTATATTGTTGTGGCTATTGACCACGCGACCAGATACGTTGAGACCGCATCCCTTCATGAGGCCACGGCCGAAGCCATCGCACGGTTCATCCTCCACAACATTATATTACGCCATGGCGCTCCTCGAGTTCTGATTAGTGACCGCGGAAAATCCTTCTTGTCAAGAACTGTTGAAGCCTTACTGCAAGCCTGCAACGTTGATCACCGACTGACATCACCTTATCACCCGCAAACCAACGGCCTTACAGAACGCTTCAACCATACACTCGCGGACATGCTATCTATGTACATCGCCAACACCCACTCCAACTGGGACACCATATTACCATTTGTCACATTTGCCTATAACTCGGCCATTCAATCCACGACTGGATTCTCACCCTTTACAACCCCAAGAATCCGGGACATGCCGCCGCTGGCAACTTACGCCATCTCTCGGCAGTCACGTCGGCGCCCCAGCGTAACTCAATGGGCAAAAAAGTTTTATTTTTGTAATTCGGTTAAAACTCCACAAATTTAATTGCACTCAGGGGGCCATAATATTGATCTAATAGCCCACTTATTTGAAGAATTTTAGTGCCTCACGACCATTATATTTCCTTCCCGAATCAACAAACCGAATCCCATAGACTCCCATTGAAAACGAGGCCATGACATTCAGCTCCCAGGAAGAAAAGCTTGTAGCCACAGGAGCTTGAAGTCAAATGCGATCGCTTTATAAATCTTAGCTTTAATTGATTCCAGGAGAGCATTTTGAAATTCACGCTCAATTCTGAGTTATCTAGGTCTAAAGCTCTCTAATAACCGAGGGCTGGCAATAGCGTTAAAACATGGTTGGGTCAGCAGAGATCTCACGCCCAAAATATTTCGCAAATCTTTACTATTTTAACGAATGAAATATATATTTCCGATGATTGCACCATGGTAGCAAGATCTTTCTTTTCGAAGGACAAATGAATTCATTTTAGCGCCATACATGTCGATAGCAATTATGGACCAATAAGAGATTTTGCGGTTCCTGTACCATGCCCAAATCCTAGTAAAGAAATCGACGACTTTACACAATTTCTGACTCACACACTTCTGGGAGCTCTAGGTGCTTCCTCTGTACTTTTCGGGTGGTGGGGGGGGGGGGGGGTTCCGTTGGCCGCCCACCAAGAAGAACCGCACTCGCCCGTGATCGGCAAAAAGTTGGCTGTCAGCTTGGACAATTGGACAACCTGTGAGGCTTAAATGCGATATCATTTCCCGCGTGGAGACCTGGCGGAGAGGAACCCCCCCCCCCCCCGCCCCGCGCGTTATGTTCCCGTGACTCCACGGACCGTGTTCTTATGACCCCACGGATCATGGTCACATGACCTTGTGGACTCCGTTGGCCCACTCTTTAACTGTGGTTAGGTGGTTAATGTGGCGCAACGGACGATGGTCACGTGACCCCCGTAAATTATCGTCACGTGACCATGTCACCAACAATGGTGCAATATTTCTCATACGGGCGCTGTGCTTTTTATTCTTTGGTAGTTCCGCCCGGCTCAGGAAGCCACAGAAATCGCCTGAGAATATCGAATTTTCGTTTAGAATGTAGCTGGGTATGTCTAGTTTCATATTCGAGGAGAGCATTTTGATATTTATAATAATTATTTTTCTGTATTTTTCTAAATTCCCGTCCCTGGCACCGAAAGCCGCGTCTCTTCGCCCTGGAGACTAAGTCCCAACGTTTTTTTTTGGCAGTTCCGCCCGGCTCAGGAAGCCACAAACATCGCCTGAGAATATCGAATTTTCGTTTAGAATGTAGCTGGGTATGTCTAGTTTCATATTCGAGGAGAGCATTTTGATATTTATAATAATTATTTTTCTGTATTTTTCTAAATTCCCGTCCCTGGCACCGAAAACCGCGTCTTTTCGCCCTGGAGACTAAGTCCCAACGTTTTTTTTGGCAGTTCCGCCCGGCTCAGGAAGCCACAAACATCGCCTGAGAATATCGAATTTTCGTTTAGAATGTAGCTGGGTATGTCTAGTTTCATATTCGAGGAGAGCATTTTGATATTTATAATAATTATTTTTCTGTATTTTTCTAAATTCCCGTCCCTGGCACCGAAAACCGCGTCTTTTCGCCCTGGAGACTAAGTCCCAACGTTTTTTTTGGCAGTTCCGCCCGGCTCAGGAAGCCACAAACATCGCCTGAGAATATCGAATTTTCGTTTAGAATGTAGCTGGGTATGTCTAGTTTCATATTCGAGGAGAGCATTTTGATATTTATAATAATTATTTTTCTGTATTTTTCTAAATTCCCGTCCCTGGCACCGAAAACCGCGTCTCTTCGCCCTGGAGACTAAGTCCCAACGTTTTTTTTGGCAGTTCCGCCCGGCTCAGGAAGCCACAAACATCGCCTGAGAATATCGAATTTTCGTTTAGAATGTAGCTGGGTATGTCTAGTTTCATATTCGAGGAGAGCATTTTGATATTTATGATAATTATTTTTCTGTATTTTTCTAAATTCCCGTCCCTGGCACCGAAAGCCGCGTCTCTTCGCCCTGGAGACTAAGTCCCAACGTTTTTTTTGGCAGTTCCGCCCGGCTCAGGAAGCCACAAACATCGCCTGAGAATATCGAATTTTCGTTTAGAATGTAGCTGGGTATGTCTAGTTTCATATTCGAGGAGAGCATTTTGATATTTATAATAATTATTTTTCTGTATTTTTCTAAATTCCCGTCCCTGGCACCGAAAACCGCGTCTTTTCGCCCTGGAGACTAAGTCCCAACGTTTTTTTTTGGCAGTTCCGCCCGGCTCAGGAAGCCACAAACATCGCCTGAGAATATCGAATTTTCGTTTAGAATGTAGCTGGGTATGTCTAGTTTCATATTCGAGGAGAGCATTTTGATATTTATAATAATTATTTTTCTGTATTTTTCTAAATTCCCGTCCCTGGCACCGAAAACCGCGTCTTTTCGCCCTGGAGACTAAGTCCCAACGTTTTTTTTGGCAGTTCCGCCCGGCTCAGGAAGCCACAAACATCGCCTGAGAATATCGAATTTTCGTTTAGAATGTAGCTGGGTATGTCTAGTTTCATATTCGAGGAGAGCATTTTGATATTTATAATAATTATTTTTCTGTATTTTTCTAAATTCCCGTCCCTGGCACCGAAAACCGCGTCTTTTCGCCCTGGAGACTAAGTCCCAACGTTTTTTTTGGCAGTTCCGCCCGGCTCAGGAAGCCACAAACATCGCCTGAGAATATCGAATTTTCGTTTAGAATGTAGCTGGGTATGTCTAGTTTCATATTCGAGGAGAGCATTTTGATATTTATAATAATTATTTTTCTGTATTTTTCTAAATTCCCGTCCCTGGCACCGAAAACCGCGTCTTTTCGCCCTGGAGACTAAGTCCCAACGTTTTTTTGGCAGTTCCGCCCGGCTCAGGAAGCCACAAACATCGCCTGAGAATATCGAATTTTCGTTTAGAATGTAGCTGGGTATGTCTAGTTTCATATTCGAGGAGAGCATTTTGATATTTATAATAATTATTTTTCTGTATTTTTCTAAATTCCCGTCCCTGGCACCGAAAACCGCGTCTTTTCGCCCTGGAGACTAAGTCCCAACGTTTTTTTTGGCAGTTCCGCCCGGCTCAGGAAGCCACAAACATCGCCTGAGAATATCGAATTTTCGTTTAGAATGTAGCTGGGTATGTCTAGTTTCATATTCGAGGAGAGCATTTTGATATTTATAATAATTATTTTTCTGTATTTTTCTAAATTCCCGTCCCTGGCACCGAAAACCGCGTCTCTTCGCCCTGGAGACTAAGTCCCAACGTTTTTTTTGGCAGTTCCGCCCGGCTCAGGAAGCCACAAACATCGCCTGAGAATATCGAATTTTCGTTTAGAATGTAGCTGGGTATGTCTAGTTTCATATTCGAGGAGAGCATTTTGATATTTATGATAATTATTTTTCTGTATTTTTCTAAATTCCCGTCCCTGGCACCGAAAACCGCGTCTTTTCGCCCTGGAGACTAAGTCCCAACGTTTTTTTTTGGCAGTTCCGCCCGGCTCAGGAAGCCACAAACATCACCTGAGAATATCGAATTTTCGTTTAGAATGTAGCTGGGTATGTCTAGTTTCATATTCGAGGAGAGCATTTTGATATTTATAATAATTATTTTTCTGTATTTTTCTAAATTCCCGTCCCTGGCACCGAAAACCGCGTCTTTTTGCTCCGGAGATTTAAGCCCGAATGTCCCTGGGGCATCTGCGCCTGGTTCAGGAAAGCACAAAATTGCCTGAGGAGGTCCAGTCTCCACTATGGATACATGACGCTAGTCTGGGGGAGTATTTTTATATGTCATCTAATGCTGTTTTAGTGAGCTCTTAATTATTTCGCTCATTATAAATCTGACTATCTGGCGTGAACTAACTGCATGACCTGAAGTAGTTCCATGCCAAATTATGCAATTTTCAGTATCTCTTATTACACAAGGCCCGGGAAATTCGACTACCATCAAAAATCCCGGGCCCTCAGGCAATGATATACTTCAGGACTCTCGGGAGTTCGCACCCAGTTTTT
Source organism: Ixodes ricinus (assembly GCA_037355805.1). Classification (NCBI taxonomy): domain Eukaryota; kingdom Metazoa; phylum Arthropoda; class Arachnida; order Ixodida; family Ixodidae; genus Ixodes; species Ixodes ricinus. Next base: position 33,322 of record JAZHYW010012631.1, on the reverse strand, counting down.
TTTTCTCTAAGGTTCCACCAAGGCTCAAACATTATTATGGACATCTTATTTTATCTATCTGAGTTTTTTTCCATTCGGTGGCGGTTGTGTATCACAATGCCGAATCAATTATCTGTAGAAGGTGAGGAAGAACCCGGGTGGGGAGATGATGTTTCATGTTTTACAAAGTAAAGACTGTGTCACAGGATTGACTGATATCTCCACCAGACGACTATACATATGCCGCCAAATGAGCTAGTCCAGACCCCATCGAAGAACCGACGGAGCGCGACATTTCTCATGCCGCGCTGCGCCCTAGGCCGTACACCCGCGCTAAGTGCGTGTACAGTCACTCGCAATATGAAGGACCCATTCGCCGATGCACTTTATGGGGCGGCGCTTATTCCACTCTGGCCAGGCGCACTTTATTTTGAGCGACAAGAAAGATAAAAGTTTATTTCATTCTCTCACGTCAAGAAATATGGTCCAGGCATAGGCAAATCCAAAACAGCCTCAAACTGCCTGGTCGAATGGGTCCTTCATATTGCGGGAGACTGTACATCCAGCTACAAGAACTGTAAGGAGGGAAAGTACGCGAGCGAGCTGGCTAGGGAACATCATTGAAAGAAAACCTGAGACTACGACAAATAAAAATTGGGGGGACACTTAGGCTCCGCCTTAAGTGTATGGCGCGATAGCGCAAGGCCGGGTCGTCAGCGCAGGGGTGGAGGAGGGCGGAAGGGCAGGGGTGGCGGAGGAAGGAAGGGAAGGGGGTGGGGGTTGGGGGAATGGAGGGCTTGGAGGGGGTGGATGAGGGGAGGGGAGCTGGGGAGGGGGCCCTCCCACGGGGTCACGCCGCCGCCGACTGCTACTAAGGGAGGGCAAGGGGTGGAGGGCAGGGGAAAGGAGTGGGGGTCAGATAGGAGTAGTGGTGGAGGGGATGGGAGGTGTGGGGGGTAAGGGGAGGGGGATCCCATTCAACACCCGGGTCACGTGACCCGAGTGTTCAGGGAAGGGGAGGGACCCGCCCACGAGGTCACGCCGGACGCGGTGACCCGGGTAACTCGACACGGGTCACGTGGCCTACGAAGTCACGCCGGACGCCGACTACTACTACGCCGGCTTTTCCGCTGAACGGGAGCCTTACGCTATCGCGTGAAATAACTCCCAGTCTCAGGTTTTCTTACAAGAACTTGCCTAGACCGATGATACTTCAGTCATTTTACCGCCCAAGCATTAGTATGCTGTGTTTTTTTTCGAAGTGCACTTGCGTGGGCTTTTCTCCTGGCTTATGCGCTTCTCGTGTATGCCTTTTCTTTTTTGCTGGTAACCTACGGAACAAAACAAGTTTCCATCGATCTGTGATAATCCATAATGAAGGGTGTACACTTTTCCGACTGTTCTGACAAAGACGAAAACTCCTGAGTCACTGGGCTGTGGACGCGAATGCGACGTACACCCGTCGTCGATATAAATGTGAACGCCGGACCACCGACTGCTCCGTACTATCAGCGCCATGATGCTGGGGCCCGTGGCGGCTTGCGCACCTTATCGCGCGCTACGCCGAGATTCAGCGTGTGAATCAGCTCAGCTCTGCTGCTGCTCCCTGAAGAAAGTGCGAGAATTGGGTAGGAGCCTTTCGGACGTTATCAGGAGGCACTGTGGTGACTTGATAAAGTAACTATTTGTTTTTTCCTTGAATGCGGTCGCATTTCTTTCGGCTCATTCGGCCACGCTCATTTTTGAAAAGTCGAAGTGGCTTCTGTCATGATACGCTCGAAATATTTTCTTTTGTAAAAATATTTATCGCTATTACTGTTCACTCAATAATAAAGAAAGCATCTGAGTTTTGATGAACTATACCGAGCAACGTCGGCGCTTTTTCACGGGCCAAATGCAAACTATTTGCCGTAAATGACGTGTGCACAGCGCCCACAAAAAGTCGCACAATAGAAATCCACTTTCACGCTCTCTGCAGAGCGGAGCAGTAAAACCGAGGACAGTGTTCGATCCAAGCGCTTAATTTCGGTGAAGCGCCAAGCGCCGATAAGGCTCGATAGCCGCCACGCCCGCCGCGTCATGACGCGGATAGTACGGAGTGGTCGACGGACCGGCCTCTACCTTCATATTAACGACGGGTGTACGATATTTCGCAGAGGGTTATTTCTCATACGAAAGAGTTCCACAGCCCAGCAAACAAAGATGGTATCTCGCAGAAGGCTCTAATTTGAATGGCCCTATATACATTGGGGCCAATGTGCATGGTGTAGACCTTCGATCTTCTGTTAGTTGCCATCTTTATTTGGCTGTGGAGTGCATTTTGATCATGCGCAGTAGCTCTTCCCCCCGAAATATCGTACTCCGCACCTGCGTTTACAGTCCAGTCGCTCGGAATTTTTCGCACCAGAGATAAGCGTTTGGAAGGTGTATAACACGAAACAAGTAGCAGGTTCGAGGAACAATGAAGATGTAGACGATAGGTTCTTTCCTTCTACGGACCTTTTGTTCGTTGTTGCAGATCTAATATCCCGAGGTATGATGGCACATCAGCTGTTAGCTGAGTAAGAAAAAGATAGAGAGATGTTTATTTCCCTTCTTTTTAAAGAAAATTGACTTAGTTGCAAAAGCGCGCTCAGTGCGCACACTGTCGATAGGGAAGGGGATCGGGAGAAAACGATGGAAAATATAGAAAGGTTGGGAGGTTTATAGACTAGGTTGGGAGGGATGTCTCAGCCGTCGTCCGCCCGTCGAGTCGCGTTCGATTCGTGTTCACCCCTAAGTTGGCAGTGCGGTGGAAGCTGCATGCTTGTTGGACTAGTCAACTGTCGGCCTTGCACCACGTGACCACCCTGCTCTCCACATACCACGCGCCGAGAGCGAGTTCAGGCGATAAGAGGCAGGCCACTGATTGGTCTGGCAAAACGCAGCTTCCACCGCACTGTCAGCTTAGGGGCGAACGGAGTATAGTACGATCCAACGTTCAGAACGCACGGCCCCTCGAAGTTAGTAGATATGGAGCAACCTTAGAGCGAATAATAAATATGTTGCAACTGGGGTGGGCGGCAGTTGTGCTACAGAGTTAATGGAGAGCTTTAGCAGTTCGCTTTTTCGCCCTGATAACGGTACGATGCATGCCCAAGGCCGCCGGAGGGGAGAGGAGGTATCGTTATCGGGGAAAAAAACAATCTGCAGTGGAAGGCGGAGCTTCCACTGCACTCTTGAGCTGTCACCCACCATAGTGAGCTTGTTTACAAACAGACAAATAAATAGCTGACGTGCATATTCCACCGTATCATGGCCAAAGCTATAATTGTATCTTTTTAGCAACCACGCGCAATAAAAGCCCGGGGTAATCGCTTTGGAATGACGCCTCGGCAGCTGCGCAGAGCGCTCGTGCTGCGAGGATGCCAATCTAACGCAGTCAGGGCTGCCGTCTCTAGGGTGCCTTCATGTGTGCTTTGCTTAGGGTGGAGACATCTGGCCATTTTGTCCCGCACTCTTATTCTTCGTTCTTGCTCAGAAGCGCGTGAAAGAGCGTGTCCCTGCACGCGTTTGCGGCTCGTGCACTGTGCTATGGCGACATTTTGTATTCGTCGATTTCGTTGTATTTTACCCGTGAGCGCGTGCTGTCGGCATCGGGCACTACAAATGGTGGCATCACCCTAAACAGAAGGACATTGAGGCACCCTAGCCGTCTCACGCTAGCGCAGCTTCCGTGGTTAGTCCATGTTAGCGTGAGACTGCGAAGTACTACTGAAAAGGTTGTGCGAGCGCGAGCGGCTTGCCTTGACCACGGCCGGACTGGAAGCGCGCGCTCTCTTTCTCTTCTTACGGCCTTTGCAATTGGGGCAATCGCCACCTCCCGCCGCAATGCGCGGGGGGCGCTGTCACCTCACCCCTGGGCCACCCCTTGCCGTTTGCACATTGCGCGTCTGACAGTGTATCTCAGCGCCGTCGCAACTTGCGGCCGAAATTTTTATAGCCTTTGACATCTGATCCTTACGTTTAGACCCTCAGGCACTATCTAATTCGCTTCTGATGAGCCCAAAACTGTGAATATTTGACGGGCATCTCCGAGAGATTCGGGAGTAAAAAGTAGTAAGTAGAGACAGCGAATGCAATTGCGGAAAAACTATACTCGTCTTTACCTCCAGGGCTTCTGTTGCAACTCAAGAACAGGAGGAGACGGACCCCTTCTACGTGGAGAAACTTTAAATGATAGATAATTCGTACACTCTCGTGAAATGTAAGCAGGCCCAATCTATCTATTGCCGTGGTCTGCATCATCATTTCATAGGCCGCACATGAAGTCGGTCAGCTGCTCTAGACGAGGGTGTAGTAGTCTGTATAATTTTCGGACAGTGCATATTACAGCCTAAAGTGCTTCCTCTAGGGCTTGTGCACATATCCAGCTGATTTTTCGTTTTTGTCCGTGACCGTCTTTGCATGGTTAATCAGAAGTATTCGGAGGAACTTGTTGCAAATTAATCCAGCCAAGCGCTTTGAGTGACTGTTGTCAATGCCCTCTGGGCAACTTAGGATTGGCGCGTCTTCAAGATAGGGTGCAATGATGAGTTGCACAACTTCGTGCACATTTGTACGCGGAAGGTAGCCTTTAAAAAAAGAAGCAACAATGTTGTCCAGAAGTGCGAGGAACCTAGGATTTGGATAATGAAGTCCGCTTTTATCCTGGCCTTGCAATAAGACGAACAGAGGATCACCTCTGTTACTTGTAGTCAACAGCATAATACAGGCGTCGCACCCAAACTCACTAATGAGTTTCACCAGATAGCCACCAACGTACAGTCGGCACGGAATGAAACGCGAACAGTGGGTGCATGGTTTTCGCTAGATGCTGCACCACCTGAACCAGATGGAGCTGCAAGAAGATGGCTCCTCCTTCGATGTGGTAGACTCTTGCTCAGTGCATCCAAACCTTCAGTGTTGCGTCTCTAGGTGACTCAGCGTGGGTCGAAAATTATGCGCTCCTTGTTCGCGTTTCATTCCGTGCCGACTGTACACCAGACCAGAGTATGTCACGGATGGAGATGGCTTGCGACGTGCGACGCCATCTCCATCCACGGCGTGCGAGGGTCAGACAAGTACAGAGGTCCCGTCCATGTCACAGGGGAACGCAGTTTGCTGACGACACTGCCTGTCGGTAGAGTGACTGAAGTCGGAGTGAAGTTCGATAAACCGTTGCCAAAACAACCTACGAAGCTCGAACACCAGCGCAAAGAGCTCGAAGGGACTCTCCGAGTGGGGTGAAGTGAGGTGAGGTGGTTGCGCCCCTGGCGGCAAGCAAGTGCACTACATACGGAGAAAAAATGCCATTGACTCCCGGGCGATTGCAAAGGCCGTAAGAAGAGAAAGAGAGCGCGCGCTTCCAGTCCGGCCGTGCCTTGACAAACTCGACTGAAGTACTCTCTGCCCGAGCGCTCGCGCAGCCACCGAGGAGTGATTCAAAGGAAACGGCTCGGGCCTTTAGCATGCATGGCTAACAATAGTCCATGCTGAGGTGAGACAAAGTTTAGCCTGAGCCAAGGCGCCCTAAGCCAGAAGACCCTCTGTAACAGGCTCCAGTGATAAGAGAAAGCCCAGCCTGAAACAGAGCACTTTTAGCATCGTTTTACCTTATGTCCGATGCACTACCGCCGGTGCGAGGTAGGAAAACGCAGCGGATTCGGCTCGCGCTTCAATACTTCGTCTAACCTTAGCATGGGCTATTGTTGGTCGCGTGCTAAAAGCGCGAGCTATTTGCTTTCGACGACACCTCGGCGGCTGCACGAGGGCTCGTGTGGCTTGAACGCCAATCAAGGCTACCGTCTCGCGCTAGAGCGGCCTCTGGGGCCAGTCCATGCTAAGGTGAGACGAAGTATAGCTTTAACTTTGCTCGGTTTAAATTTGGCTTTTTAGCGATGGAGCAATAGTCTTGAGCGTTAGCGTATCACTTTAAAATGCACATTGGCTGCGGGAGAAGCAATTACACATTGCACGTCTGCGCTAGGCGCGCCCAGCTGTGACCTTGAGAGTTTCCGAGGTTCGGAGCTGTCTTGAGCGTGTTATCAGTGCTATGCCCTTACTGCATTACGATGTCTCCTCTCCGGATTCGAAGATAAGATTGGCGGTGCGGGCGGAAACAGAGGGCACATTGGAAATTGGAAAAGTGATTTCGCTCGGGGCTTAGGCGCCACATGTCGTCGCGGAATGGAACTAAACCGAATGTCTCGGATTCTTGGCCATGTTTGCTGCACGGCCGTGAGCCTTCTACCACACTGGACACTATTATTCCTTACCCGTCTGACATTCTCGACGAGGATATTACTTCACAAGCCTCCTACCGTGCAGAGGCTTGCCGCCAACTCGCCCGTACACGCACATTACCCATCAACAAGCCTCCAAACGCTCCTATGATGACTGACATCAGGATCACCAATATAATGCAAATGACCTCGTACTTATTCATCTTCCTGTCCGCCAACGTGGGCTTTCCGGAAAACTCCTCCCAAAATACCAAGGACCGTATCAGTGTTTCCTGACATCCCCTGTCAACTACCTCGTGGAGCCTGAGCAGCCTTCATCTGACCGCCGCAACCGCGGTCGGCATGTCGTGCATGTCGGTCGGCTCAAGCTCTTCACACCTCGCCGCCCGAACCTTAGCAGGCTGGCTCTACCTTTCGGCTCAGGATGGCCTTCTCCGAAGAGGGAGCATTTGTGGCGACCAAGTGGCGCGACCAGCGCTGCCAACTTGGGCGCCGAAGTGCTCGAGGACAGCGCGTGCTAAGGCGTGATTGCGCGCGCGTTTCAGAATAGATTCAGTCTTGGCTGGGCAAACCGTCGTCTCCGCCTGCTTATTCTGTGTCCCCAAAACACCTCACAATCATATATATATATATATATATATATATATATATATATATATATATATATATATATATATATATATAAGGTGTTCCAAGTCACCATGCTCGATCTGAAATGGACCGTAAAAATCGGCGCCTGCACGAAGCAATCTAACTTTTCGTCAAAGATGTAATCTCACATGTAGGTTTTTCTTGTAAAATTCCAAAGCGTAGCTCCCTTTCTGTAAAAATAAGGCCACGAAACTTGCTCTGGTCAACGGAGGACGGCTACGACCACCGAGTCGAGTTGCAGGGCGCGTTTGGAGCGCTTATTCATAGATGGCGTTGGGAGCAGCCTCCAGCTGTAGCCGACCAGCGAAGAAAGTAGACAAAATACGTCGGCACCAAAAGCACCGTCGTTATGCAAACGCGTTTTTTTACTTTAAGTTTTCCTTTTATTGTCCGCATTAACTTTTCAAACAAAGGTACTTTAAAAAAGATTATGTTCAATTTAGTAAACCACGGTGTTTGCTAGCAGTCTCGATAAAGAGGTAGCGCCATATATCAATAGAGCGCCAAACGCGCCCTGCCAGTCGACCTCGTCGTCTGCGTAGCAGCTCGCCGTAGGCCCTGAAAAGTTTCTTGGCCCTATTTTTACAGAAAGGGAGCTACGCTTTCTAATCGTGCAGGCGTCGATTTTACGGTCCATTTTAGATCGAGCCTGGTGACTTGGGACACTATATATATATATATATATATATATATTTTTTATATTTTTATTTATTAAATTACTAATAAAATGTAGAGAAAGTAAAAATAGAAAGTAAGAAAGGGGTTCATGATGTTACTAACGAAACAGAGACGTAGTTCTAAATACATACTTGAAACCAGAGTTGGCGGACTAAAAAGGAGTACACCACGTAATGCGTCTGATTTCTTAATAAGCCAACCGCAGCCTCAAGGTACGCTGCCTATACTTCGTTTCAGCTTAAGTCCAGACGCAGCCAATGCTAGAAGCCCGAGCAGGTCGCCCTGAACATCGCTTGCACAGCACGAGCACGCGTGCTTGGCATGGACGCTGAAAGACAGGTGCTCGCGCTCATCTGGACTTAAGCTGAAACGAAGTATAAAACGGGCTTGCGACTGGTGTCCTTAGCGTCCTATTCTGCCGTGAATCAAAAGTGGTTCCGCAGAGGCAACAAATGACGTCACAAAGTGGAGCGTCATGCTGTCGGATGTCGCGATCCTGGAGGATTGGTCGTAGAAATGCTGGCGAAAAGCACGAGTGAACTCAAGTGTCGCTATCGTCACTTCGCACAAACTCGTGGCTGCCGAAGCCTCCGTTTACTGTCAAACTGAAGAGCGACTTGCAGCAGAATAGGCGTTTGCCACACACCCCACCGCTGGTGTTACGCCGTCAGGATCGGAGCCGGCGACAGCGTGACACCATTATAATGTCATCAGGTTGAAATCCGGGGAACCACTATTTTTGGACGCAGTAAAGACACCAGTCGGAGGCGCGATGCAGGCACCGTAGTTCAGTCATTTCGGTGCCGTAGAATCAACGTTGCCAGTCTGTAAAGCCAGTCACTTTGCAGAAGTGAAGCCTCTGGCAGGCAACGATGACTAAAAATACATTCTCAACGGCCAGCTTGCTAAAACAGATTACAACAGAAGAAAACGGTATACCACGATGAATCTTCTAATCCCGTATCCAGCACTTCAAAATGTTGCATTTTAAAACCATAACTATCGTCAACGAAGCCCGTGAGGTTCTAAGCACAAAGAGTTTAACGCTCACGAGCCGCTCTAGCCAAGAAAATGTCACTCGATGCGAACAGACGAATGACCTTCTTGTCGGCGTCAGGCAGTGGGAGAAAAAGTGGCGATGCTCTGGGCGTCGCTTTCTAGTGACTCTATGTGCGACTTAAACCAACTTTTTTGTTTGCAAACTTCATCTTCAAAGCAGTTTTAAACTTTATAGATTTATTATTTTTCGTTAATAGAAGATAAAGTACACGCAATGTAGGTGTGAAACGAAAAACCACGAGATAAAATGTATATCTTACTGCAAAGAAATTGAAAATAATTTGTACGTGGCATTCTTATATCTTTAGGTTCTGCTTGAATTGAGACGATTGTCACCCCTTAACATTGTAAAGTGACATTTCTATCTTATCACTGATATACCCACGTAGCAAATGTAATTGCAGTATTTTACTTACGATCAGTTCAATTACTGTTGGTCGGAACAGAGCCCCTGCAATGTAAGAATGGAAGTTTACCAATATATGCAGAACTCGGAGTTCCTGACTAAGTAATAAATGAAATACTTAAGACAATAAAGCATTTCAACTAAACATCATTATGCGCTTGAAAAGAAAGAAGGGAACGCAATGTGTCTGTTATCAAAATACATTAAATATATCAACCAAGATCGGCCCGCGCAGTTAGAAGTACCTACACCAGGTCATTAATGACCACCACTTGCTGTCCAAATTGTTTCTAGCGTTTTTGTTTTGCTTCCGATCACCATTGAAAAATTGAAGCGGCCTGCGCAAAAGGTGGAAGTTTGTGAGGGCGTTTAAAAATTTTCCAGTATGATGAGACAAAATTTCATGTTCTTTATGCTCCCGTGAATATAAAATACTTCACTTAGAGAAAAACACACCGTACTTACGCCTGCCCTCAACCACGAAAGTGGTCAAACAAAGCAGTACGATTGACAGAGACAAACACTTCATTGTTGCCGATGAGAGTGTGCCGAGGCCGAGCTGTGTCTGATAAAAATGCCGCAGATACAGTCCCTTATATACCATTTTGAGGCACACCAGGGAGACTTCTAGTTGCCATGCGGAAAAGGTTTAAATTTCCGTTGAATATGACGTAACTTTATGCGGCCACGAACACCTGCAGTGTCGACATGAAAGTGACGGCAGACACGAACACCTAAATGCGAGATATAAAAAAACACACAAAATTCCACGAATTTTATGTTCCGTCCATATATATGGCATGTAGTCTGTAATGTACCTTTTAAATAAAATATAAAAAAACGAAAATGCGAGGGCAGGCGTCCTGTAGTCCTGCGTCGCAACACTTGCGTGAAGCTAGAGCAAGCATACTTGTGAAAGAAACATGAGCATATTAGTCATTCCTTTATAGCGTGTTTTATGAAGTTTTGTCGTTTTACAGGAAGTATATTATTTACTTATATATTTATTTATTTATTTATTACAAAGTCGAAATGCAGCACCGAAGACGGTTGCTGCAGGTACAACCCGTTTTACTAAAAAAAGTTTTTTTGTGGAATATCTGGAGGTAATTACTTACAAACTCAAGTTAATAAACAGCCTAATAAGAATCTGAGTCACGTCCTGAAATAAGCGATCCCATCTAATCAGAAAACAGTTGCTCTTCTCTTGATGCGCTTCGAAACTGATTGTAACTATGCGGTGTAATTATATCTACTAATGGCTCATTTTCAATATTCAAGGCCACTTTGCGCGTGGTCAGGTCGCGTGACTGCAAATTCACCGCTAAATTTCGCATGCCGTTCATCGCGCTGGCGCCATGGTATATGTGATACCACGTACTTGATATCCTAACGTCCCGTCATGTGACCACGTCACGTGACTTGACGTCATGTAACGTCGGGATATTGTCGCGGATGGAAAATGATCGACAATTGTAAAACTGAAAATAAACAATGAGATGAACTTGTGCCTACAGGCACAAGGAGAAATGTACAACTCACCTTGCATCTTAGACGAAAGGGTGACTGATCCAAAGCAGCGCGTTCCCGCTGCTTTTGTTGACGCGGTACGTTCGAGAATGTTCTTGAACCAGAACACACGATGACAGATGAGAATGGACTAAAACTTTCAAGAACATTGAATGATAAAAAAAGAACCAGTTTAAAAGCGTTTCGAACCCCATTCCTCGGCGTGGCAGCCACGTGCGTTGCCAAGTCCGCCACGCACACTCGAGACACCTCGACTGGAGACCATAACGTGAGGTCAGGCGACATAATCACTGACACCATGACGTCAGTTCATGGGGCAAAATGAAGCCACGTGACGACGTTTTCTAACTTTAGATCACGTGACCTCAATATTTCCGCTAAATGTGGTCTTGTAAAGTGACATTTACGCCACGCGACATGGTGACGTGAAGTGCCGCCAAGTTGTGATCATCATTCACTTGGTACCATGATGTCAGACCACAAAACGTTGGTTTCTCCGCTAAATATAGGCTGAAAATGAGTAAACAACGTTTTTACGCCACTCTCCGACGATGTTTTTTTTCTCTCTAAACAAATTTAAACGATCCCACCATAAAGGGATACTGAGTCGAAACGTAAAAATATACCTCTCACGTTCAGAGATAAGTGAAACGTGATCAACTCTCTCTGCCAATGGACAATCGTACGCTTTGTAATCTTGAACGGATGGCTATATTTTTCGTTCTAAAGTGACCGATTCCAGCGAGCGCTCGAAGATCAGCGAGCAGAGAGCGCTGATGCACCCCGGGAGACGTGACGTCGACTGGCCCAGCATGGACAAGACTGCTTGGGGGCTGGCGTGGTTAAGAGGCTCCGCCACTTGGTGTCATCAGCGCGTTTCAACCTGGCTGTTTTTAGTTGCCTTTGCCCGCTCCCGCAGGAGTTAAAGGGGGCCCTCCAGAGCGTTCTGCGATGGTCTATTTATGGCGGTAACTCAATCTACGGGCCCTAAGGATCCTAAAAACCATAAAATTACGTTCATGCGCGGCGGATTTCCTAATAAAATTGCTATCAAAGTCCCCGGCACGCCCCCCTTCTGAGATGACCCCGGAAAACGGGCGGGGCATCTCTTTACGCGTCAGCCAATAGCAAGCGAAGGATTTCGGCGTCACTGCGCGTCACCAACGCGGCCGACCGCCGACCCGCGGCACCCGCGGATGAATCTCTCGAACACGCGCGGGACCGTCGTCAAGGGGCCCGGACCAAGGTTGCCCGGACTTTGTGCTCGGCAGTCGTCGTTCGTCGCACCGCCAGCATCGCAGCGCCGCGCCGTCGCACGATGGACCTTTCGGACCTGACGTCTCTGGAGCTGGAAATCCTGGAACGGACAGCGGACATGGGAGCCATTTCCTATGATTCCACCCCGATGCGCGACGTCGACGAACGCAGCGCAGGTAGCGCAGCGGGCAACGACTGTGGCGACGACGAACGGCCGCGCCGCGGTGAAGCGAGTCCGGCGAGTCCACTAGAGCTGGAAGACGCACCCGACGATGGAAGCGGGCGGCTTGGGAACACGGACTGGTACGTGGTGCGCTCCATTATACCCCGCTTTCATGGGTAATTGATGCGTGTTTTCTGCGAAGGTGTCAATGTGGTTCCTGCGCGCCGATGGAGACCGTCGTCGAGTGCGTCTGCTGCCACGAGTACCCGGCCATCGCACGGAAGCAGCAGGGCCGGCAGGGCTGCGTAACGGGCCACCCGGACTTCGAGGCCCTGTGCCTCAACCCGGAGGTGTTGAGGTTGGCCTACCTCAACATGCGGCACTACGGGCAGCAAGGGATGGGCGCAAGTGCCAACGAGTGAGTACGATGTCATGCTTTGCGCGTGAGCAAACTCGCCATGCCTCGGTGAGCACCGTGCCCTCGGCATGTGTGTGCTTGTGTCTGTGCGTGCGTGCGTGCGTGCGTGTGTGTGTGCGTGCGTGCGTGCGCGCGTGCGCGTGTGTGTGTATGTGTGTTTTAAACCATTGAAGCTACACTAATTCGTATTGTGCAGGTGAGTTATACGGTCAGGAGGATAAAATACAGGAGCTAATCGTCAAAGTAGGTGCATAATTAACTATAATCTGTGAAGTTACTTTTAAATAGTGAAAATAAGCAAATGCTTCTAATGGAAAGCTTGCTGAACGTCGTCAAAAACCACTAAATTATCAAATTCCAGAAAGATTTGGAGCACGTTTGAATCGCGGTGGAGCGCTGAAGTTAGTACTGTGCAACAGCTATGCTCATTTTCGGCGGTGCAAAACGTTCGATAGAAAACACTAATATCGCAAATTATGGTTGACAATTCCTATCGGAATATCATAAAATAACATAACAACATAGTCTTCTACTTCTTTAGATTGTTCCCTTAAACCAAACTAAAAAAAAAACGCATGTGAAAGAAAAAAAATTACAAAAAATTAAACAGCATTAAACACGCGAGGACAACTTGGAGTAAACCTTTACCTTTTTTTAATAAATTATAGTTTTTATGTCCTCGTGTGCGTGGTGTTTATTTTTACGCAAAGTCGTGAGCCGAATCACTAAATGTTCTACCCAAAAAGAGCACCCGGAAAGAAGCTAAAAATGGAACGTCCATGATTACACGAGGTGAAAAAAGGCCCTAAGCCATCGAGAAATTTTGACGGGTGCCAGGTGCCTTCGGGAGGTTTTTTGTGTTTCTCGTTTTGTGTATTCGTTCTTTTAGAGCGTTATCTCTCTCCTATCCCGGCGCGCCGTTTCTCTCGATGGAAAACCAGCGATGCCCGGGCAAGCTTCTAATTGCGTCGTCGATATCGCGTACACTTCGACCGCGGTCGCAGAGAAGCCACACCGAGAAGTCCACGGAAGTTAGAGAGAGAGAGAGAGAGAGAGCGCTAACATCCGATCTAGACCCTCCTATTTTCTCCTCAGTTTATAACATTTCGTCTTTTGCTTTGAAGCGTATTTTTATGAGTAAAAGTTCTAGTCGATATGTTCTCTCAGCCTGAACTCACTCCCCTTATTTCTCGTTGTCATTTTGTTTTAACCGAAACTTGTTTTTGCAGCCTCAAAACTTTCCATTTGCAGGCTATATTTTTTTTATTATATTAGAAGTTTCATTCCCTCATCCATCGCGGGGAGACAACGAAAACCGATATAGCTGCGCCCGGTAATGAGCGGAACCAGATTAATTACGTTTTTAATGACCCCTCGAACAAAAGTTGCCATCTTGTTTTTTTCCCCACGTATTTGTGCGTGTGTATGTATGCCTTCGTTTCTTTTTTTTTTTATTTCTCCTTATTACTTTTAGGTTATTTTTGCTGCAGTTTATTTTTTTAAAGACCGGAGTAATAATAAAAAAATAGATATTACATTAGAAAAAAAAAGTAGAATTAAAACCAAAGTAACATGGATGGACATTAAGAAGCAGTCGGTAACATTGGACTGGTCGGAGTCTTATCTCCTTTGATTCTGCGAACGCAGGCGTGTTGAGGATGAATTCAACCGCGTCCACGCAGCATTTGATGCTCAAGAGTCTAAGCCACTTAATTTACAAAAGTATCCGCGCGTGTAACAAAACAAAACCAGTGCATTAGCAAAAAAAGCGAGATGAAAAAACAAACAAAAAAAAACTGGTCTTTGATAAGCTAAATTTTCAGAGGCCGAAACGTCAAAACGGTGACTTTTTACCACACCCACCTTAAATGAGCCATTAAACGATTATTCTTCTTTCGCTACATACTACTTAGAATCACTCCTTAACGTTAAGAACTGAATAAACTTGTCTTAGTTTCTCTATTTAGGCGATGGCAATCGCAAAAAAAAAAGAAAAAAAAAGAGAAATATGAGCATCGTTCATTCCCTCAACTTGGAGCCAGAACAAGCGGTCATGTAACCTGGTGCCTATCCTATGCCGCCACCGTTAACCACAGAGATGAGCTGGGGTGGGCAAAGTAGAAAACGCGTGCTGAGCTCCAGGCATTGTTAGAGTTCGGCTATTGTCATCACCGCAGTGGCTGGACACGAGCCAGCACCCGAGTGTCCCCCGAGGTGTTGATTGTTACGAGCCGGCAGTTCTCGCGTCCAATTCATGAGCCGTCCTCGACTGTCGTTAGGAGGGTAATTTCGATACCACAATTACGTCATTAAGCTTAGCGAAGGCAAGTCTAGAAAAGAAATGTTGCCGTTTTATCCTCGCAATTTCACAGCGACAAAAAAACTTCTAAATCAATGGCGGTCTGTGCGGAGATACTCCGGGCCCGACTAGGACCAGTACGCCCACTGCGGTATGAACATTTCTACCCGATATCGTTTCATGGTTCATTTAAAGAGCTTCTCACCCCGATTAGAACACGTGCTGAATAACACTGTCGGGTTCAAATATAATATGAACATATGACGTGTTCGCCGGCGGCGTTCGAATACCCATACGGGCGCGCCAGTACCAATACACACAGCTTGTTGGCCCAATCGAAGGTGTACTGTCCCCATTAGAGGCTAATTGCTCCGAGATTGAATAAACACTTTATTTTTCCGGTTCTCCAATAAACTTTATGTCGTGATTCTCGAAGAGACGTTTCTGCGCTAACGGCGTGTAAGGGGGGACTTGGAACGGAGTGAATTCTCACAGATCATGCACCCCACACTGTGTACGACAGATGTCTTAACGATCTTTTTTTCCTCCCTTCCCCCTGTGCAAAAATGTCAGCCGGCGCGAACTTCTCACGTTAACTTTCTTGTCGTCTTGCTCCCCAGATAAAGGCTTGCCACAAGTAGCGACATTCTTTGAAGCATTGACTGCGTGACGATGCAGGTTTCCAGGGAGTGAATGGCGGTACACAGCAGAGGTCTGAACTGAATGACGCCATTTTGTTCCAGAGGAATGTGCTTTGTCATTTGTATTGGTTGTCGTTACTTGTAAAAGAAGAATCAAGGGACCTTACTTAGCTCGTCCCTCTTCCATGACAACGAGGATTTGTTTTGAAACCTCCCTGGAAAGAAGGAACCGTATATTCAGGACAGATGACTGGTTTGAAAGCAATGACGTGGAGGAGGGAATGGGTTGCCCAATACGAGACAGATATTTCACGTTTTGAATTTACTCATGACGGAAATTCACAATGTCTCGAATGTTTGAACATGTAATACAGATTTCGTACTGACTTAATTAGTGCTCTTAGTTTTATTACTGTAATAATATGTTTATTTGTGTGTATTGCTTTGACAAAGTGATTTGTACCGTTGCCGATGGCACTCAGGGCTCGTCGAGCTTCGTATTGAAGTAGATAGATAGATATTTATTGAAGCATGGAGAGGTAAGCCGGAGTTCGTGGTTTCTCTGGCTGGCTACTCCGTGGGGAAGGGTAGAGAGGAATAAAGACGATTAGAAGAAGAGGAAGTCACGCGCACATAAACACAACACACACACGCACACACTCAAAGTTGATCGATCAGTCCGGTGTCTTCGACATACTTTTGTAGCGATTTTAAGACGATGCGTTGATGCCGCTTGTTTTTCCATGGGCCTAGGATTTTTCTTCCATTGAATGGTCTGGGGTCCAGCTGGTGAAGTGTTCTTTTCATGGATTCGCGTTGAGTTTGGTACTTAGCGCATGCGGACAATATATGCTCTACATCCTCTTTGCAGTTGCATGTGGTGCACATTGGAGTGTCACTTCGGCCAAGAAGAAAATTATAGCTGCCAGTGTAAGCCACCCCGAGTCGTAGCCTGTGGTACAAAGTTTCGAGTTTTCTAGGTAGGGTATCTGGTAGTTGCGTAGTCAATTCTGGGTCCACTGAATGTAATTTGCTATTTTGATGAACTGATGAAGACCACGACTGCATAATCATAGTGTTAATTACCTTCTTTATGGAGCATTTTATGTCGTATTTGGTGAATGGCACTTTTGAAGCTTTCTGAGTTTGTGTCCGGTCTTAGCAGCCCTGTCAGCTTGTTCATTTCCGCTGATGCTGCTGTGACCTGGAATCCACTGAAGTAATTTCCCCAGTCGGTCCACAATTTATTGAAAAAATAAAATAAACATTATTATTATTATTATTATTATTATTATTATTATTATTATTATTATTATTATTATTATTATTATTATTATTATTATTATTATTATTATTATTATTTATTATTATTATTATTATTATAGGTTTTCGAAAACTTGATTCTGTATGCATAGTTTCACGTATATCGCACTTTGTACACCAAAATTATCATTCTATTATTTCTCTCGCGTCTGATGTAGCTCTCGAAGCAAGCAAACTGAAGCCGTTGTTCACGAGAACCATCATGAGCCGAAGAAGGAGCTTTTTACCGGGACACGCGACATGCAGAACAAGCATACAGGTGCCCCTGACAGGATGGGAGCGACGTGCAGAGAGGTCTTACAGTTGTCCCGCCTCCAGCGCGAGCTTTTCTTTCTTCGCTAAATCCTCGAAGTTTGGCGAGCTTCGGACGTGCACACGTGGCCAAATCATAGCAGGACTCGGCAACGAGCTCGCCTCGGAGGGTTGGGTGTCCGCGAAGAAGACATTCTGCCCGTTCTTATCCTGTCCCTGACTGAAACCGAAAACCCCGAATTCAGACAATAAGGCTTCGAGGCTCGTTCTAGTTCGTGGAACGCCATTTTCCATCATTACCATATCCAACAAAACCCCCAAATGTATGTGCCACTTGTTCGATAAGAATTGATTCGTGTGGGTAATTGCCGAGAACGAGTCCCATCCATCCACACTCGGCGCACATACATGCACATACACACACATACACCGCTCTGGAGCTCTGGCGGAGAAGGATTACTACCGAAGAGAAAAAAGAAAACGCTTGTGAAGCCAGTCTTTGACGCCTCCACCACTCGGCCGAAGCAAAGCGGTGATGCTCGACAAGGAACGGCACCTTTGCCCTCAATATGGCCATCAATAAAGCTCTTTTTTCTTTCGATGCAAGTTAGATGCACTACGCTCCGAGCCCGGCTCCTCCAATCCATAAAACAATTTCTTTTCTTTTTTCCGCCTCCTTTCTTCTAAGGAGTGTAGCACGCCGGTTGACAGTCAGTACTCGGTCCGTCGCCCGCAGCAGCGGATGCAGGCCCCGACTTTGTCCTGTTCGTGCCGCCGGCGGCGAAGGCGCCGCGCCAGCGGGCCTCGATTAGTTTTGGAACTCGACGTGCACTCGTCCGCCGGCCGGCGAGACAGAAGAGGCCCCCGCCTTTCCCTTGTAGCACCCATTAGCGGCGGCGGGCCTGCGCAACGCAGTGCCACGCGTGTACAGCGGGCACTACAACGGACTCCCGCGCTCGCCCGTGGGACTCCGGCGTCGCAACCCCGGGCACTACTGCGGCCTCGTTGATCGCATAATTTGTTTTCCTTAATTTCCGCCCTGGTAGTAGTACCATGCGACAGAGCTCTAACTGCCAAGGGCTTGCGAAACATACCGACGGAGGTTTGATGTAAACTGCAGTGCTGGCGGGGAACCTCTCGCCCTTATGCAACAAGCTGAAACGCTTGCTTAACGTTGCAAGTAATGTGCTAGCATTGCTATGTTACCGTATGAAACAAATTTATTGCCACAATGCAATTTGATTCGAGACTGTGGTGCACTTCGGACGTAAAAAACTTTTGTGCTTTCTACTTTTTAAACTTTCGGTTTTTCATATTGTGTAAATCCCAGTCTCATTGCCTTAACCGATTTAACATTCACAGCGCTGTTCCCGTGGTAACACACTGTTGAAATTTCATGAAATGCCCACCTCTAGTTCGAGGGGGGGGGGATTTTTTGGTTTTTACTACTAGATGGAAAGATGAGCAATGGAAACATAGGCCCTCGAAAATTCGCGCCAGCGGCATCCATTGCTCAGCTGACCGCATTTTTGATTACCGAAGTGTGATTAATGAACTTCAAGTCAGCTACGACTGTCAATCTATCATACACACAAAGCGCGTTTAATGCGGACGTGCGTGTTCTGCAGCACCTCCTGTAGATAACGATTAATTGGCTCTATAGTGCCAGAGTCAAAATGTCAAACTTGGTATACTAATCATGCGTAACGTGCTGTGGCGTAGCCATAATTTTATTTCGGGGGTAATTCGTCCGGAACAGCGCGACCCCCCCCCCCCTACACACTCAAAAAAAAAAAGGAAAGCAGGAACAATAGTAAAAACGTAACAAGGAGTACGCCGGGTGAGAGCTCGCACCACCCGCTCCGACCTCACGACCGGCGTGTCGTGTGGTGTACGTGTGATGCTTGTTGCGTGATGCACGTCACAAAGGCACCAGGTTAGCAGTCGGACTGGATTGGCTAAATTTGTCACATACCGCGTGGACTAAGTCGCCACAAGGTAGCGGGCGCGAAGTGAGGGGTACCGTCTCGCGTTAGCACAGTCTCTACGGTTAGTCCATGGCTAATCGGTGAGACAATGTAAAAGAACTTGTACATTTACACCGTAGAACACGCTGACTCCTGTTGCTTCGGTCGATCAAGAGCAGTTCAACCGCCGAACTCGCTGCTCCTAAGCCGAACGGACATGTCTAAAGCTCTAACGCTCTTAGCGCCTCTGAACCAATCTGAATCAACACCACCTGTGAACTTAGAACTCAGTGAGGGGACAAGGCGGTCACAAAGAAAGACACGGAAAAAGAGGAGAGCAGATGCACTAGGCCGTAGAAAAATAAGGATTTTTTAGATGCGGAGCATCTCTTGCTCGGGTCTATGTCCCGCGGCCTTGTAGTCCGCACTCACACTACGCACGCGCAACTCTCCTCCTTCCCTCTCTTCAACAGCTGCACGTTACTCTCTCCGCTCTCTCTCTCTACCAGCTGCGTGCACTGCGCGTGCGTTCGCTTCTACTCACACCGCGCGCGCACGCGCTAATCTCCTCCTCTAGTCTCCTCTCCTTCCAAGTGTGAAAAAAAATAAACGGCGAGCGGCGGGCGTTCCAAGTTTCTCTGCCGCGAGCCGCGACGAAGGCTCGCGTAGGGGGAAGTCACGCTGGGGCAGTCGGTGGCGCCATCTCTCGACGTCGGCACGCAAATGACTCTTTCCTCCGGAACCAACACGATGCTCCGCATCACCCCCTGGTTCCCCCTCGGGAAGATGGTGTTCTCCTTATTTTCGGACTCGCGAAATGTGAAACCAACTAAAATAATATTTTTTTTTTCGACTCGCTCGCGATTGCACGCCCTCTTTCCTCCACCGCCGCCAGCGGAGTAGTTTTACCAAAAACAAAGAAGCAGCTCGCCCGGACAGTGTGGAGCCGCGGTTTGCGAAGGCAGAGGGCGCGGCACTTCGAGGCCGTCGGCGACGGCGCTAGCGACAGCGACGCAATCGCTGTCGCATGTGTGTGTTCGTTATGTGTTCGGTCATCGCTGAGCCAATCATAAACAGAAAAGGCCTGGTGATTAGCGCTTTTGACGGCGCTTGATTGGTCCTATGACCTCGTAGCGTCGGCCCGCGTCTGGACTCACAGGAGTACTCCGGCGTCCTTGTCGTAGTCCCCGATTTGCCTGGAAAATGTGCTAACACACCAACAAACATCGATGAAATAGTAACCGAAATATTGGGACAATATAATTTTTTCTCGCAAAGTCCTTTAAGCTGGAACGAACTATAGAAGCCATTAAAAGCCAAATGCCCGTCAAACTTCTTGGCTGCTAGAGTGGTTCAGGAAGCAGGCAGGTCATAAAAAAGAGCAACTTTTTCCTTTTTTCCCCACACTTGCGTGGCGTCATAGAAAAACACTGTCAGCAGACATAACATGAACGTGCCTGGAAGGTTCTTGAGGCGCGTCCACAGGTCGTTCTTTCATCGAGTCTTCGGCGAACAACGTGATTGATGCGAACTGGTGCGACTACAGCTTTAGGAAACGGACAAGAGGTTTTGTGGAGTTCGCTCCTTTGGGTGGTAGGTAGCTAGCCCCTTTGGTACGGAGTAGGGCCGGTGCCACGTAAGCGTACTTTCGAGCTCTTTCTTTTCCACGTCACCCAGCGAAGGAGGTTGGACCCGGAGGTTGGAAACGGCACTCGTGTGACAGTCCCAAGTTACAAGAAAGTGATTTGCTAGGAGTTAAAACAATTTACTAGAATGTCTTCGCAGCACGACTTTAACGCGTCCAGGAACCAAGCCAAAGATGCGAGGACCAAAAAGCTGCACCACAGCCAGCGTGCAGTTGACCAGTCCAGGGCGTGTCGGCGCGTCACCAGCATACCGCGATCAAATGACATCGCATCCAATTCGCACGTTCCTCTCCAAGGCGACTGCATGCGGCGGCGGCGGCGGCGGCGAGGAATGCCGATCTCCATGAATCACTGTCGGCGCGTGCATCGCAACGACGCCGTGGCCTGCGAGTAATGTGCCCCTGCATCGTTACTGAGACACGCCTTTCCGGCATCGCTGCACGAACTCTGAATGGCCGGGGACTTTGCATAATTGCACTTCGAATTCCCCAACTTTTCCCCGTTTTCCCAGGCCATTTTCTCAAAATTCGGAGGAAAAACAATACTGAGGGGCATTAATAACAACGATAACTCTCGTATGTCGGTGCGCTATATCCGCCTACGGACCGAAATTTCGACTTCACATTTGGAGCATATGCGTACTTTTCATGACGAATGAAAATAAACAGAAATGTTTAGAGAGCCAGGGGCCCTAAAGCGGCACCACAATAGGGGCAATTCTGCACATATTAATGCGAATATTAATGCGAATAGCATTCTTTGGATACTTCACGCACTTTTCGTCTATGTATCTATCTATCTATCTATCTATATATCTATCTGGCTATCTAACCTCTTACGCCGCGGGTCGATAAATAAATAAAAAAGACCGGCGCCGGCGGGATTCGAACCGTTGACCCTTTGATCAGCAGGCAGACGCGCTAACCACAGAGCTATGAAGGCAGTTTTTTTTTTTCTTTATTGCATGGTAGTTACAGCAACATTCATGTCATTCTAACGGCACTGTACAGTTCTTTTGCACAGCGTATTAAAAATCACGCATTTCGAGGAGTGATTTTAAAATACTAGTCCACTCCGGTTCAGGATCACAGTTCAAATACACACTCTGTACTTGTTTTACAAGGTTGAAGAAATATATCCGCACTTCTTTTGCGTCGAGGTCAGCATGTCGAACAGCCATACGTGATCTCCAAATGCTGCACAAAGCTAACAACATAATCATGTCATAAGGAACTTCATTATCATTATCCACACTAAGGAAACGTATCCCTGTTGGGGTTACAGGTAGTTCTTTCTTTAAAGTGCGTTGGAGGACATCCCAGAAAAATACCGCGTCCCAACAAAAAATAAACACATGTTCAATAGTCTCAGGTTTTTTACATAGAAGGCAATTTACCGACCATGGCACATAAATCCCTCGTTCTTTAAGCCAAACCTTAACTGGCAAGGTATTCGTGTGTAATTTATAAAAGAAAGTCTTAACAGCCGCGGGAACACACATCCTTTTTACACGTCTAAGCACATCGCGACCACGTTGGGACACACCTCGATACAAGGGCATGGGGAAAACACTCACAACTAAATCGCGATAGAGCGCTTTTTTACTGACATCACAAAGGTAATTCAAAGAAAAACGTGCTGTCAAAAACCCCATCGTGTCAACAACCTCTTTCAAAAACCCAGTGATTCTTGTTGGCTCGCCGCCATGAGAAGCGAAGTTGTCTTGGTGTAGCAAACTTAAACACCAGGAAACCAGGCAAAGAACGCCTTACTTGCTTTCCCTGCGCCGTCGTTCCTCTTTAGGCTCGTTGGGCGCGGGCTGGTAACGGCCCTTCTTCGTGCGTTCCATCCAGGGGTGTAGTTGGCGTGCTCCGTTTCCTGCTGTCGTATCGTCATCGAAGGCTCGCTTAGTCGACTCGCTGGTGTCGTCCATATCTGAAGGTCCGTCGGGGCTTGCGTCGTTCGATTCCTTGTCTGCTCCGGCATCAGAGGGCTTCACGTCGGCACCGCTGGGAGGTGCGCCTTCCGGTTGACCTCCGTTCTCTCTGGCTGCCTCCAAGGAACTGTTTCCCTCACTCTTGCGTTCTTTGGCAGGGGTTGAGGCTTCTGGCGCCAAGCCCTGGATAGTACGCTCCGCTTCCTCGGCATCCATGGCGTGGTCATTGGTTTCGGCTGTCCCGGCCCCGCTGGCCACCCTGGCGTAGGACCTGACACACTCGGTGCCTTCATGCCCGAAGCGAAAACACTCCGAGCACCTCGGCGCCCTGCATTCTCGTCGGATATGACCTGTGCGCTTACAGCGTAAGCACAAGGGCGCCCGTCCAGGGATCACAACAAGTACGTTACCACCTTGGATCCGAAGCTGGTGTGGCATGGTATCGGCCGTGCCGCCTTCGTTCAGTGTCATCCGCGCACACCTGGTCGTTGATTCGATCCCTTGGAAGCCTTCGACATTCCACTTCTCCCGGCTCACTTCCAGGACCTTGCCATACGGCTCCAACTCCTTACGCACAACGTCGTCCGGCACATCATACGGGATCCAGTGGAGACGAAGCCGTACCTCCGTGATGCTGGGATCCACGACGAGGCACCGAAGACCCTTCACCCGCAGTTCTTTGGCGTCCACGAGTCGTTTCTTTGCTTCTGCCGTTCGGAGGGTAGCCATCCAAACATGATTCATTTGGTACGCACCAAGTGCTGCGATGTCGCCCAGTACGCCGCACCTGGCCATCTCTTGTCGAAAATCCTGGATACGGTAGGGGCGTCCTTTCAAATCGCAATGCAGAAGCACCGATGTTTCACACGTAATTCCTGTAGGCATCTGAGGTAAGACAATTTTATAGTCATCGTTCGTCGATTCACCGGAGTGATTAGAACCGCGGCCAGCAAGGGCCGTTGTAGACGCTTCCACGGAGCTCATGTTTCGAACGTCTTGCACGTTCGGCACCAGCTATCGAGCTCCAGCTATGAAGGCAGTCATTCAAGGCACTCTAAACACCTGTTTATATCTTTACCATCGCGCGCGTTCCATGCACGAGGGCTCATTCCGCTCTCGTGAGGCTTAGCACTGCCCCTAGCTCACCCTCTCCCGCGCTCGGGAGAGGGTGATGTAGCGGCCGTGCTCACCCTCACGAGAGCGGAATGAGCCCTCGTGCATGGAACGCGCGCCACCGGTAGCTGTGACAGCGCTGTAAGGCGCGTCCTATGGTAAAGATATAAACAACCGTTTAGAGTACCGTTGGTTGAGACTAGCTGAGACGCCAGAAAGTCTGGTCGGTACCATTTTGAGTGTTTGTGCGTATGGCGCGTGCTTTGCTCGCCTTCCTAAGTGACACAAACGCACGTGCTGGGCTGCGGAGATCGTGCGCAGGGCTGTGAAAGTGTCAACAAATTTAGAATCGCCTTAAGAGTGGGCTGGCGTATCTAGAGTGTGCCGGCCACCTGACGAACGCGCATAACTCCGCACCGTTTGATGCTATTCGCATTAACGTAGATAATCATTCCCAAAGGATGGGTTCTGCTGATCTTTTTTCTCCAACTCTTGGCACGGGCTCGTTTCCACGGTTTTCACAATAGGTTGAAACAAGAGCTTACTGTCACTAATGGGACCTTAAAGCGGAACGGAAACGAAATTTTTGCTTATATTTCTTTGTTTAGATATGGTTTATGTTGTGGCGGCAGCCCAGAAACACTAGTCTAGACTGCTTCTGTGCTGGCGGCAGAAAAGTCAAGAAAATTAATTTTAAAACGAATAATTAGATTTCAATATTGCGCCTGGTGGCGGTATGTAAGCTCCGTTGGAATGCTGC
Organism: Ixodes ricinus; assembly: GCA_037355805.1. Classification (NCBI taxonomy): domain Eukaryota; kingdom Metazoa; phylum Arthropoda; class Arachnida; order Ixodida; family Ixodidae; genus Ixodes; species Ixodes ricinus. Next base: position 8,981 of record JAZHYW010012631.1, on the reverse strand, counting down.
CACGTCATCGGCTTCTGAGGAGCGGCGCCAGTTCGCCACAGTATATGGCTCTCTCGTGGAGCCACTTAGTCCTGAATGTGACTCGGCGGAGAACACTAACGAGTCAACTATACGTTGTATATGTTGATTTCCACAGTGTTTCCGCAACGTACACATCGCGACACTGTTAGCGCGAACACGACATCGGCGCATTGTTGCATTTTACTTCTAAATAGTATTAGCGAGCACGACATTTTATCGCTTACATTATAAAACTAAATGAGCTCTTTCCGTAGCAATAATAACTTCGATGACATCCCTCGGTTTCAAAAAGAAAAAATCAGCAGAACCCATCCTTTGGGAATGATTATCTACGTTAATGCGAATAGCATCAAACGGTGCGGAGTTATGCGCGTTCGTCAGGTGGCCGGCACACTCTAGATACGCCAGCCCACTCTTAAGGCGATTCTAAATTTGTTGACACTTTCCGCAGCTCTGCGCACGATCTCCGCAGCCCAGCACGTGCGTGTGTCACTTGGGAAGGCGAGCAAAGCACGCGCCATACGCACAAACACTCAAAATGGTACCGACCAGACTTTCTGGCGTCTCAGCTAGTCTCAACCAACGGTACTCTAGACGGTTGTTTATATCTTTACCATAGGACGCGCCTTGCAGCGCTGTCACAGCTACCGGTGCGGCGGCATGACGAGCTCATTCCGCTCTCGTGAGGGTGAGCAGCCGCTACATCACCCTCCCCGAGCGCGGGAGAGGGTGAGCTAGGGGCAATGCTAAGCCTCACGAGAGCGAAATGAGCCCTCGTGCATGGAACGCGCGCGATGGTAAAGATATAAACAGGTGTTTAGAGTGCCTTGAATGACTGCTTTCATAGCTCTGTGGTTAGCGCGTCTGCCTGCTGATCAAAGGGTCAATGGTTCGAATCCCGCCGGCGCCTGTCTTTTTTATTTATTTATCGACCCGCGGCGTAAGAGGTTAGATAGCCAGATAGATATATATATAGATAGATAGATAGATACATAGACGAAAAGTGCGTGAAGTATCCAAAGAATGCTATTCGCATTAATATTCGCATTAATATTCGCATTAAAACTGGAAAAACCGGCGATCGCTTGTTCGCGCTAACAGTGTCGCGCTCTGTACATTCCACACCATCAAAATCGCCGTTCTTTGTGGTCGTTAGGTATATGAGAGCTTGATCTATGGATGCGAGGACCTCTGCCAAGCCAACCAAGCTCCGTATTCTCACCTGCGGAGGCGAGTGGCCCAGGTGGCGGTCACGAGAACTAGAGGCTCTGCAGTCGGATCTTGCTTCCTGTCTCGTGCGTCGTTGCTACCACCGCGTTGTTTCGTGTTTTTTTTTTCGGTTTCTTTCTTTTTTGTTTTTGTTTTTTTCTTTTTACTTCTACGTGTATAATAGCAAAAAAAATTATGAAGATGAAGTGTAGTACACCACAGAGTTAATTGCCATGACCACGATTCTAGATTTTATCCAGGATGCGGAACTAAGCGCCTATCCATAACCCCTCAACTTAGCCACCGATCTCACTCCCACTCTCCTTCCCCAAAAGGCCAATAAACGCTTTCTGAACTGAACAGAGTTGAGAGTCAGCGCAGTGTGAGAGTTCTTTCTTTGAGTGTTTGAAATTAATTTTTGTGTGCGTCTGTTTCTTTGCGCTGTGAAGTGTTAGTGTGAATCATCAACTCGCCCAAGCTCAAGTATTGCTATTCAAACTTGGCGGGCTAGACAATCCGGAAGTAAGACTCGACTGCAGCGCTGCTGGTTTTCGTGACCGCCACTGAGCCCACGTCGCAGACGGAGCTGTGAAACTGAGCTTGCTCCAGCAACGTTGCTGTGAACAACGCGCTCAAATATGGCACCCAGTGAATATCTTACAAATATAGCTTGCAGGTGTCGCCATTGCTGGGTACTGATAGAGTAACTGTATAGACCTTTTCTGTGTACTCTCGTCCCCAGTCACCTAACAGGCGTATCCGGTATGGGACCGTTCGGCTTGGCCAGGGGGCGCGCTGGAGCGATACCAGTGGCGCCGCGCCGTGGCCCAAATTCGCCCTACTTAGCCGTACGCTCGTCCCATCGCGCTGCCAGTTGCAATGGCGGGCACCGCGTTGAAGCTTTCTGTCCGTTAAAAAACTGATCATTTTTTAGGGAGGCGAATCTCCGCAAAGAAAGGTTTGCTTGTGTGTCAGGTCTCCGGGGTGGAGCAAATAATCCAGGCATAGGAATATTTGTCGCTTGCGAAGTGTGTCTCGCAAATGCAAGACAGCGTCGACTGTAACATCCGCCTCGAGATAAATGCTCTTTTTCTTTATGGTTTCGCTAGCTCTTCAAAGTCAGGGCTATTCGGACAAAGATGAGGATGCAATATTGTTTAAATTGTCTTTTCGCGCACAGCTGCGCTGTCGCATACACACCTTGAACTCAGGTCAGTTCTCGGAGTTACCGGCTGCTGGAAGCATGCCGCGCCTGTTCTAATTCATCCGAATGAAGTTAATGACGAGGCACGTACAGCCTGATTGCAACACTGGGTCAAGTTCTAATAAAAAACCGAAACGGTACGTCAATAAGGCCTCCGCCTTTATTTTGAGCGGGTCCAACAAAAAAAAAAGATATATTACTGTATGCCGCAACACCTTGCTGTGTTTGCGCGCATCTGTCGCTACCGTCAAAGCGGTAGAATCGCAATTCATGTACGTGCGTCAGTAACCCACTTTTAATTTTATTAGTGAAGAGAGGATCTCCAATCGACTTGCATTTGCGTTGTAAAGCGTCCCCTTTTTTAACTTATTTTTATGTGGCCGAAGAAAGATAATTTTGAACACTGTTCCGGTTCACAACAAATAAAAAATTTGCGTCACTATTTGTTTTGTTTGCTGTTTAGGTACAATTAAACTTGATATATCTTGAGTCTGTGTGCCAGGAGAGGATCGTCAATATTCCTTCACTCTCTCTCTCTCTGCAAGAAAAGATTACTTAATTTTAAATTTCAGTCATGAATGCTTAGTTACTGGCCTTCATGACGTGCCCTGTCCTCGTCCTCTTTATTTTGCTTTCAATTTATACATCTAACATTGCCTACACACTCTTAATGGTTGACCGAGGAATGTCCGGGTTTGATGTTTTAGAGTTGCTTGGAAAGTAATCATGCCTGTTGTAGGTTAACTACATCATTTTAATAATATAAAAAGAGAACTAGAGTACGGCCTTCAGTGTAAATCTCTTTTCAACTATGCGCTCAAGTCAGTGCTCAATACGGGCTATGATTATCTGCCCAAATGCCGTCATGTCTTTCGCTGCTTACTCGCCTTCTCTTGTAAGCATCGGGGAACAAAATTGATAGAAATTACTGTGAGAGCGCAGGCGAGCCAGTATATTAACAATTTGGATGAATTGCCCGAGACTGGGGCGAAAAAACTAAAAATATCAACCGTGTATGAGATATACCTCTTTCTGTCCACGGTTGATGTTTCTTTCTCGACACAGTCTCCACTAATTCATCAAAATGAAAAATTGGCTAGTAAGCAAGGTGAGCTGGGTTCTCAAATTTAAACTTGTTTAAAAAATTGTAACTGCATAATCGGGTTTATTTTGTCGACACCCACGGGGAACCATCCTAGCTATTACATTAGGAACATCTAACATCGCCAACACGCTTAAATTGGTCGACGCAGGGATGTTCTAGTGTCTAATTTTGTGACGCCCTTAGGAAGTAATTATACCTGTTGTGGGCTAACTACATCATTTTAATATTATATAGAAAAACTAGAATACAGCCGTCAATTTCTTTTCAATTATGCGTTCAAGTCAGTACGCAATAGGGGCTACGATTATCTGCCTAATTTTTCCCCAAGTCTGTTGCCGCTTACCCGCTTTCTCTTGTTAACATCGGGGAACAAAATGGGCGGGTAAGCAAAGTGAGCTTGGTTCTCAAATTTAAAGTCTTTTATAAAAAAAAATGGTAACTGCATATTCGGGTTTCGTTTGTAGACAGCCATGGGGAACCATCGTAGCTATTACATTAGGGACTTATCGTAGAACTCAGTGTCGGATTGCGGGCCCCACGGGCGCCAGCTCATACCGCCCCCAAGCAACGCAAAACCCCTGCATGCTCTCGCGTGTGACCTACGAAAAGTCTCTATTAATGTGACAAGCAAGCGTAGTTGCATTACTGAATCACGCGACAAGATAGAGAAACAATAATTAAACCTGTCCTCCGCACAGCTGGCAATTCATGCTTCTGGTGATCTTTCTTGAATCACCTCCCAGGAACCAAACAAAACTTTTCGGGAGGCGGATACCTTTCTGTTTAATACGATGCTGTGGCATTTGGGTACCTTTTGCATTCGGTACATTACTTTACGAAGCGCGAGGCCAGCACGACAAGCGCACCAGCCTCCCGCGTCGTCTGCTCCTCGTCCTTCTAACAAGTATCGGCGCGCCTCGCCAGGGGAGGAGTGGCGCTGCGTATGCGCGGCGAAACTTCAGCCGCACAGCCCTATGGGCGACGACAAAATACTAATACGTTTCAACCTGTGAATAGCAAAGAAATAAGGGGGAGGCAAAACGACAATGTGTGACGGTTACGCTTATATCCTAAGTGTCTTCTACTGGCGTGGCGACGGCAAAACAATGTTTTCGCCCATACTGGAAGTGACGACAATTCAATATGGCGGCGCCCTTGAAGAAAGGCGGAGTACCGCAATGGTGCCATTCTGGAGCCAAGCACTGCGGGAAGCCACGGTCGGTTTTTGCAGGGGACACAAAGGCGCAGACGCGAGGCGGCGAGGCGGCGTGCTGTGGCGTGCTGGCGGCGCGCTGCGTAAGGAAAATAGTGCGGCGTGCGGCGACGAGCCGCGCATGCGCCGTCATCGCTCTCCCGTAGTTTCCTGCACACTGTGGTTTCCTGTTTCCCCTCTCGATCGCAAGAATCGCACACGCGGGATCCGCGGGTCGCGTGTGAAATGAAGTCGTCAAGTCGCTGTTGCCGGGACGCATATAGCATCGTGAGCCCGCTGTCTGCCCAACCTTGGGAGGACCTTTCCCTCGAGCGATCGCAAGACGCAAAAAGAATGCAGGCCTGCTTATTTTCCACTTGTGTGTATTCGAAGAGCGGTGCCGCTGCTCAACCTGTGACCTTTTTTTTGTTTTTAGCAGACAGTTTATTTGGTTTTATGTAGACTGAGCAGTGCTTTACCTTCGTGCGTTCCAATTATATGCGAATCTGAGGAAAGTCGAGCACACGCACTTTCATGCTAAAATAGTGTACAACTTTTTTTTCCTTTTTATCCAAAGTTCTTGCCATTTCGCGTGTCTCGCCGTCGGAATCCGGTACAAGCTCTTGCCGCTTTTCGCTCGATTTGTGCACTTCGTAACACTACAGCCTGTCATTTTCACGGGCTCTTTCTACGCGCATGCAAAATTCATTGCGGTATATGACGCAGCGGCTGACGAAAACGCCGTCCCCTCGCTTTCGAACGAGAGCTCGCCGACTCGCCAAGACGGCCGGATGTGGCGGTCGCGTATCGCGTGTCACTCCGCGAGAGCCGCAGAAGCGAACAACGCGATCGTCCTCCGTGTCGTCTGCTTCGCATACCTTGAAACAGATGTACTAAAACATCGCTCGCGTTATTAAAAAAAAAAAAAAACAGGATTGTACTGTACTTAGTTGACGCACATAATGTTCAATGACTTAGGAAGCTTTCGGCTCGTTCGATTTTAGTCTAGGATCTATACATGGGTTGCACGTGACGTCATATCCTTTCTCCTTTCTGGTGGCCAAAACCTGCCGTTATACTTCGTTTCACCTTATGTGCGAGCGAAGGCAAAGCTGGAAGCGCGAGCACGGAAGCTCCGTGCGTTCAGGCTTTGCTCGAGCGCGCAAGCTGGGGAGAAACGCACAAAGCGCTGGTCTCGCGCTTCTAGCTTTGGCTTCGCTCGCAGATAAATTGAAACGAAGTATAATGAAGCTGTGCTCACTCGTTTCTGCTCGCTCGCGACGCTCGTGTACTGCTCGTACAATATGCACAGTAAAGGCTACGCTCGAGGAAGTTCGGCCACCAGAAAGGAGGACCAAATTACGTCAGTGCAACCTATGTATATTTTTCGACGCGCAAAGCGGAAAATATGTTGCCCCGAAACTCGGCGCTCTGGAAGGCCGCTTTCCCGCACAACACTCGGCTCCAGTTCTGCCCACGTGACCACTCCTCCGCCAATACGGAGATGGCGGCGAAAGGAAAAGGAACGCGGTACTCTGGCTCTGCAAGCAGAGCCTATACAGTTACTCTAGGTACTGACGGTTCTCCTAAAGGGGCGGCTTATTTGAAAGCGATGTTTAGAGCGCATGCTCAGAACGAGATCACATTAATAGCCTGCCAAGTTCAACAATCTGCATGGTGCGAAATGCAGGTTTCAAAAGGACTGCGGAAGTTCGCCGTCAGCTACGCGCTCAGCAGCCGCGCACACACTGCAGATAGGTAAAAGTGGCGCCATTCACTGTTGTAGAAATGCTCGAGGCACGTGCCGCGCGCCACTTCTGGGAAATTCATGGCGTCTAAAATCTTGCTCAGTGCTGCGCTGTGCCGCCATGATTTTCCCAAGGGCTACACGTTGCACGTGCAGCCCTTGCATCGACGAACCTTGCACTACTTTTGAAACATGAAGGGGCTTTACGGATAGGGCTGCATAGTCGCCGCCATCGCCGACCTTCAGTTTTTGTTTCCTCTTATTTTGATCACTTCGATCCATCGTTACCACAACAGGACAGGTTATTGCCATTTTATGTCCGACTGTGCTCTTCCACCCAACATTGGCCTTTGTGGAGGCTCGCCTAGGCCCGCTTCTGTGGCTTGGTATCGCGGTAAGACAAGAGAAAGTCAGCGATATCGGCTGTCCTCTCTTTCCAAAAACTTTCAGCATTCCCACTCCGGTGAAGAAGGAAGACCAACGGAGCTGCACAATGGAAAGTAATGGCCGGCCGCAAGTCGGCAAGCCAGAGCGGAGAGGCTGCCGCCATCTATGAGCAACGGCGGCAACCAGATACATGGCTTGCCGCCAGGCACGTATCCATGGGGGGCATACGGCCGGCCCCCCCTCCCCCGAAATCTTCCATTTTGCTGGAACCTCCTCTCCCCCTCCCCCTCATACAGCATTTTGTCATAGGCGCCCCCCCCCCCCCCCCCCCCCCGAAACAAAATCCTGGCTACGTGCCTGCTGCCGCCCTCGCTCATAGATAGCGGTGGGTGTCCAGAGTTCGGTTTCCTCATTTCTTTGTGGGGACAATTGTGGGGAAACTAGCCCTGACAGTTCTGCTGTAAAAGGCTCCCTAGGCCGCCGCCATGTTGCTGATGCGGCTGGTGCGACTCTCATGCCCCCTATCAGCTAGAAATTTTCTGCCACTCTCTTGGACTGTGGAAACCCGCTCAGCGCGATTCCCTGCCTATGTTTTGCGGGTTTGCATTCGACGTTTTCTGGCCCCTCCTGAAAGTTTCCACTTAATTTTTCGGAAGCATGCTGCGTACCCTTCCTGTGTTCTCTTCCACTTTGAGAAATTGGGCTGGTAAGTGCCTGCCATCCAAGCGTTTCTTCTCGATATTCACGGGAAACGAAAGAGGAGAAGGACGTCGAACGGCCCTCGAAGCGATTTTGCGAACCATGACAACTGTTCTCCCCCTCCCAGAAATAATCCGCGTAGAGTCATTCTCAGTGATAGCCAAAAATTGTTCGGGTTGGAATCAATCGCGCCTGTTTCTTTGCCGCGCTAATGTGAAAAAAAAAAAAAAAAAGAAGCTCTTTTCAAGACGTGTTTCAAAACGAAGTCATCTTGGATTCCGCCCGATCGCCAAGATGTGACTGTCGTCGACCATGACTGTGTTATTTGAGATCTCTCTCAACAAATTCTTTTCAGATAACGCTGCATCGTGTGGTACATACAATATATTGTTCGAATGTCAACATTTGCTAAATTGTATGACCGTGTCATGTCCATCGATAAACACGCTATTTCTGAGCGTGAAAAATGTATGCCTTTCAGCTATCTTCTGTTGTAAATTATTTTCGACAGCTAAGCGCTTCGTCCTTTGGCATGCTGCTAATCAGGCGGTGCCGTCAAAACTTATCGTAAAAAAGAAAAACGACAACTATACCTCGTTTCAGCCTAAGTCCAGACGTGGCCGACGCTACGAGCTATTGGAGAACCAATCAAGCGGCGTCAAAAGCGCATGTCACTAGGCCTTTTCTGTTAACGGTTATCTGTGACGTCATTTGTTGCCACATTGGGACCACTTTTGATGTTTGGGAGGGATAGGACGCTAAACACACCAGTTGAAGATGCGATCCAGGCGCCATACCAATGCTGCCTCCATCCACTTCCACCCTTTCGAAGTTCCACGGCTTCTACACCGCAGCCACCTTTGTATCGTCATGACTTGACCAACTCGACGGCGGAAATGACGTCAAAATAACAAGCCTCGCCTTCGAGTTTCCGTTTCCGTTCCTCAATCAACTTCCGGAAAGGGGTGACCCCCTGGCAGGGGCGGATCCAAGGGGAGGCGACGGGGCGCCGACCGCCCCCCCCGAAATAAAACCGATTACCGGCCTGCCGGTGGTGGAAGGCTCGATACTCAAGGACGAGGGTTAAAAAATTTTAGTTATAGCAGGCACACTTAAATAATAATATTTATTCCGGCTCAGGACAGCCGCGACGTCGCAGAAAGGCCGATGGCCCATACCGTGCAGGTCTGCGACGCCGCACACTCTGAACTTGGAGAACACTCCGTCGAATGAAAGAATAGCATCCTTACAAAATCCCCCCCCCCCCCCCCAAAAAAAAAAAACGGAGTTTTTGATTTGTTTCTGCCGAAGAAGATTGTTGCCGTGTGTGACGCAAAACCTAAAAAAAAAAAAAAAACTTAAGGGCAGTAAACATGGCGGGTAAAAACGCACACACTCAAGTACACAACTGAACGAA
>JAZHYW010012630.1:0-35054 GCA_037355805.1 Ixodes ricinus | reverse complement strand
ACACCGTAAACTTCAGATCCTGCCCTCGTCGTTTTACCGCACATCAAGGAATGGTAAGGTGCCATCCGTCTCACATTCCACGGTGAACTGAATGGCCGGCTTGATAGAGTTGAGGTGTGCCAAAACTTAGTCGCGCCCAATTTGTTGAGAATACAGAAACCATCATCCACATAGCGCATGAATACTTTGTGGCTGTTGGGGAAAGACTTCAGCGCACTTTCTTCAATTGTTTCCATCGTGAGGTTCGCCGTTGTGACCCAGATAGCCGCACCCATTGCAGGGGCACAGACCTGTTCGACATGCTCCTCTCTGAAGATGAAATATGTGCCGCCGAGACAGAACCCCAGCAGATGGCACAGTTCATCCACACTGAGGTTGGTTCTTGTGGTCAAGTTGCTGTCTTTTCCGAGGGCTTCGCGGTCTGCAGCAACTGCAAGGATAACTATGACACTTGTGAAGAGGGACACCACGTCGAAAGACACCATGATGTCATCGTCGCTGAGCTGTATTTGCGAGGCGCGCTCCACGAAGCGGCCGGCATTTTCTATATGGGTCGACGCGTCTCCGACGAGGGAGCCAAAGTCCGGTGAAGATAACTGGATTGCGCCCGAAGCGGCGAGGTTGTGAAGTCCATAATAGGTCGTAGAGGGACGTTAGGTTTGTGGATCTTTGGAAGGCCGTAAAATTCTGGAGCGGAGCCATTCCTGCAAATGAGCCACAAGTAAAGGCTTTTTGACCCAGAGTAGTTCTTGAAAATCTCTGCCAGCATTTTGTTCAAGTACCTCTGAGCCTGAGCAGTAGGGTCTTTCTTAATTAAGTGTTTCATTAGCATGGCTGACAAGGTGTTCCCGTACCTTTTCTTCGTATACCTCCCTGTCCAGGACGACCGTCGACTTTCCTTTGTCGGCCAACAGAAACACAATCTCTGTATATTTGCAAAGTTTGCGAAGCGCTTTAACTTTTTCCGCCGGCAGTTTGTGTCGATGCCGTTGTGGGGAGCTTCGAAAGGATATAATTATATATGCAATTAAATGCAAAAGTGTAAGCGAGCTGAACAAGAATGACGAAAATCCCTGGAGAAGGGGAACAAGAGGGACAAAGGACAAACACAAATCTCCAAACACAGCTAGGTGACTGGTGAATGACCGAAAAAATCCGCCTGGTCCTGGTATCGAACCCGGGACCTCTCCATTACAGGTGGAGCGCTCTACCAACTGAGCTAACCAGGGGTTCGACGTCAGTAGAGCAAACAGGTTTCATCAGCTGCTACCAGTCTAACACCAACAAGGGTGAGGCTTGCAATTTAAGGTTATAAATATAACCTTGTGCTGGAAAAACCTTGCAAACTAAAGATTTTAGAAAACATCACGCGCCCCCTCATTTTGTACTAAACTCCAATAAAAGTTACTACAAAAAGAGTTTTCCGTTGGTTTTTACGTTTCTAGTAACGGTGAAACGTACGTATCCCGATTCCCATAGAATACAGTTACCAAGCAGCCGTCCGACGGCGTGTCGAGCGACGGCAGGCGAGTCGTGGTGAGTGAGGGGGTGCAGCGTCTATGAGCAGTTCCGTGACTGAGCTGATCTAATAACATTGTAGCCAACGTAGTCGTTAAGCGTCTAAAAGTGTATGGATATGGGAGAGAGAGTGGACACATCGCTGAAATAATATTACATTTTCGAGCACAGCTCTTAGGTGCCCGTTTCCGGCTTGAGCGGCGTCGCCGTCGGCGTAACTGCGCGGTGCATTATGGGAAATGTCCCATAATGCACCACGCGAGCCCCCTGGGGTCACGTGACCCCCGAGGTCACGTGACCCCCCAGGTCATGTGACCCCCTCCCCCCGAGGTCATGGGACCCCCCCCCCCGGAGGAGATTGAAGAATGAGGGGAAGAGGAGGAGGAGAAAGGAGGGGTATACCCCTCCCTGAGTACCCTTCCCTCCTCCTCCTCAATAGCTGCGCTCCAATTCGGCGTTTCAGGGAGTTATAAACGGTTTCCACTTTTTGTGTGTCTCTTATGACTGCCAAGGCGCTTCATCTTCCTTCGGAGATGATAGGGCTTGATATGTCGCTAGCGTGTGCGTGCCGGTCATGGAATAACAGGGACGTCTGTTATTTGTAGCGGTCATGTGGGTTTTGGGCAATTGCCGCTACAATATTTGTGGCAGCAATTCTATACTTTTAAACTTCTTTTATTAATGCAGTACTGTATTCTTATTCAAGCTAAATATATTTTCCCTTGTGATAGTGAGCGCCGCGTCTACGGGGGAACAGTGTCAAACACCTGCGCTGCGATCTTCGGCGGCTACGCGACGCAACTAGGTGAGATAAAAACAAAAAAGTGCATCATTCTCCGCAGTCGGCGTCCGTGTGCTCCAGTTTCCTCTCAATGTCTGTACCGAAGGCAAGACTGATGCGTTCTGCTCGGCGCCTGTAGCGCTCTCGTAACTCTTCTTGCTGTCGCTGAAGCGCGAAGCTGTTTCTAAGCAACAACCGAATTGCCGTCAAAGTGTGTTACACAAATACGTCGTTTCTCATCCACTTCAAGTATGTGCAGTTTAATAGAAAAATAAAAATACAGCTGCCATTTTTTAACATTGGTCCTATTATTTCTACAGTACCCACCGATTTTGCACAGATTGAATTTGATCATGAATCAACTCTTTTTAGCTGAATATTGACTTTGATCAGATACAAATATAGTGAACTAAGCCATACCAACTGGCATGGGCCTTTCTGCTCTCTTTCCGACTCTCCTGAGCCAAATGAAATGAAATTAATCTTAAAAGCAACTAACAAAAGGATTGATCACAGAAACAATAAAACGAGCTCGGCACAAAAAAACGTCAAACATTTCTTTAAAAAAAGGAAAGAAAGAAAGAATGTTTGTTTTCCTTCGTCCCGAGTTTGTTTTATTCTTTCTGTGGTCAGTCAATTTTACCATCACGCTCTTCAGTTTTTAATTATAACAAAAGGATGACTGCACTAATGTCACAGCTATGTGAAAAGCAGTGAATAATTGAACAAACATTTTTGAACATTGGAAAATCGGCGTGTCATGGATGTACATTCGGAGCAGGATGTGCTGAATATTCTGCTGACCAAAGAAATTGATGTCGTACTTCTCATCCAAAATAATTACTAAAAAAAGCTACATTATATTAATGTGCATAATTCAAACCAGTATCTGAAATCGACCACAAAAATAAAGTGTATTAAAAAAACAAAAACTCATTAATCCAGGAAGAGCTTGAAAAAGACTTGACAAATAGTCCAACTTCCACGTATCACAAAAAATTGGCTTAAGCGAAATGTGGATTGCAGAAAAAGCCACAAGTTAGGTGAATAAATTTTATTAGAATTTGCATGCTGAGTTAGTGAGATGCCTGTTCTCTTAAAAGAAACAGAAGAAATATCTACATTTATCCACCTGTGTGTCTACCTAATCAGAACGGTAGCATTCCCATAGTTCCAGACAAAGCCAGTTTTCGAAAACGAGTTTGATTTATGCCATCTCACAGAGTGACTCGCCAAAGTAAACAACACGCAGAAGAGGCAATTGGTTGAACAGTATTTGGTCATGCAGGTGAATTGATGGACCTATTTTTATTATGTTGACTAACAATAAATTAGTATTACTGAGCAAAGATTTCATTATTTTCACAAAGTATTAAAGTGCGAACCTAGATGTCAAATGCATGATCTAACAATGGACTTGGTCTTCATGGTGGCCCTTTCACCAATAAAAAGAGAACTAGAAGTTTCATCTCGCTCACGTATCAGCAAGTGTCTAAAAACACGCATAGATGCCGGCACAACAAGGTAAAAGCTGCACATCCTTTATCAGTCAGCAGAGACATATGCATTTGTGTTCTTTCTCCCAAAATAGAAGCACTTTTCTTGTTTGTCTGTGTTCATTAGCAGAGTAGAATCATCTTCACCTATTCTGGGGCTAATTTCACGTTTATAAATCCGATGCGTGAAAACTGATCAGCACAAAGAACGATGTTGCTGAACAGAGAGCAGTAATGATGGCCCAAGAGAAGAATCTACGCGTTGGGCATAATGATCCTCAATTATTACATAGTCACGTGGCCTAGTACAGTTTAATTGCGTAAGTAAATGTTTGCTGCAATCTTACAATGACCAAGCAAAAGTTCTGCCAACATGGCTTCACAAACAACTTGTGTGAGCACAATGATAAGGGTAGTGAGCTAGGAAAAATTACAATTTGTTCAATGATAAGTATTATCTTATTTTCAACCCGGTTTTTCAGAAACATGAATACTTTCTGAACAAAGCGATGTTGAAAAACTTTGAAGACTGTGAGGCCACGTGTGAAGATTCCCTTGCACACCACTATCCGAGAAACCACACAATGCCAATCAATCAATTGCCTACACCTTACAACACTAAACTTTGAGTGAAAGATTTGTCTGAAGGTGACAATAACTGCCAACTATGAACTTGTGAATAACAAAACCCTGAAAGTGTTAATTTTCACATGAAAATGCAATCTTCAGTAGATCCTAGGACTATGAGATGTTGCAGTGGTCTATCGGCCCAGCAGCTCAGGCATAAAATAAGCAAAGCTGTCCACCAAGGTCAGAGTCAGTCACGCAAACTTTTCTGTCCTCCAACATCGAACATGCTACAAATCGGTGACACGGATATGATGATTGACTCTGAGCACCTGCCACCCAAGTAAACATTCTCCAAGGCCCGGAACACAAAAATGACTTTGCTTTGCGAACGAATATGCAGGAGACATGTCTTCTACTTTCATGACCTCTGCTACCATTACTACCCTGTCGCATCTGCCGCCGGCATTTTCATCAGTGAGCAATATTCACTTATCCGCCTCGCCAGCTCGAAGTGACTGACAATTGAGCTGGATCGTTATCTCCATTGCTGTGGATAAAGGCTCAGGTGTCGCATGATTATCACGCCTGCCCGTACAGCGCACAGCGTCGTACATACCTGGCACGATTATGTGCCGCAACGCGCGAGATGTGCTTCACCTCATCACTCTGCTGCATAACGAGTGGGAGACTCTCTGGCCAGATCAATGGTGAATCACTGGCTTTCACTAGCACTTCCAACTTTCAAATCTTTCCACAATGCCATTGGCTGCCAAGTGCTAATTAGTGATACAAATATGGTAAACGCCTAGGAGTCGGGATAAGTTGTTGAAGATGGGTGACTGGAACTGCCTGCCTTGGTCGCCTGTCACCGCTGAGGGCACTCGTTAACTGCAAACCGTTACCGATCCATCACGTAAAGCGGTGAATACACATGAGGAGATAGTGGCAATTTCTAAATAGAGGAAGAGGTCAGACTAAATCGAGATGAACATTTTCAAAGTGAGCGTTAGGGGCTGCGAAGGCGACTAAGGCTGTGACGACCAACCTTAGAACATCGGTAGCTCACACTTGATCGCACCCGGACATTTGCATTCATCTTTGGCCACACATCGCGTGTTGAAATCAGCTGTGGTGATCCGAGCTACACCATTACTAAATTAATTAGTAAGGTCTAGGCACAGGCCCAGAAACATTACAGATGAGGGTTTTGAGCAATATAGTGAAGATAATTCTTGATGGACTGAGAGACGAAAAATCATTCAGCTGCACCCGTGCAAAAGCTGCGAAGTCGATGAAAGGGCATTCAGGTGCATAGGCATTGACCGCAATCTGGGAAAAAGCATCGGCCACTATTTTTCTGACCGCTGAATACACACATGTAGCGTAAATTCCAGGATGTAGCATGTAACGGGATGCCGTGCTGCACTGACTGGAGAAGAATGGATGCTGACAGCTTTAAAGGGGGAACGCCGAGAGTGACAGAGGACAAGACTTTCATGGAGTGCTGATCAACTTTGGCACATATGGAATGAACAACTCCCCCAGCGCAGCCACTTCTCAGTGATGGGTGGGTGCCCGAGCTCTGATGGGTGGAGAACAACGCTGGATGCCACCACTTCCAGAACCTTGTCAGTCAGTGCGAGTGATAAATCGATGAAGCAGACACCGACAGCAGACAATATCATTCCGACTTGTTGGGGGAGATGCTGCATAAACGACTCTATGGCTGGAGAGATCTAATGTACCTGTCCTTTTCTCCGAGGAGTTCTCAAATTTTTCGGAACAATTTGGACGGCTCGCAGTCTTTCAGTCCTCCGGTCGTGAGGAGCTGTTAGTCTGCATTGCTCTGAAGCGGTGATGTGGCAGAAGAGCTCGCCCTCGAGTGCCATACAGGGCCTCCTGGAGACGTGCACAGAGAAGGTCACGGATAATGGCCGCAGTAGATGTGGCAACGCTCGACAACAGCAGTACTTGGTTTTCTGAGCTGTGATCCTGTTGGCTTGAAGGAGTGCTTCACAACATGGATAAACCATAATTCACAGTCCGAGGGCCGAAAATCGAGAAGCTAAAGTGTCATTGCAGCACTATTATAAGCAGAAAACGATCCGAGTGGATCCGCAAGGTTCTGCTCACCAGAGGTAAAAGTTTGATTTTGCATCTGTCCCCTGGAGGGGCACCATCGAAATCCATGGTTGCCTGCTTCATTCTTCTGACCGGGTCACCAGTTTGTGGGTGTAACTTGCTCATTGCGGCAGATGATAACCTCAGTGTCTGTCGTTGTCCAGGTTGGAAATCGTTCTGTGGCTCATGTCCCGAGCCAGCATTGTTCAAGTTAGCAGCACACGTTTGGTGTACTACCCATCGCTGTTTTCATCTTACTATCAAATCTACGAAGCTGCTACAGTAGTAATAGCTTACCGTGAGGCTGCACTAGATATTGTCGCGAGCGGCTAGGTGACGAAACAAAGAATAACTGAGTAAACTGAAACGTTTGATGGGGCGAACTTCTGCCGAAAACACAAAGGAAACAGAAGATAACAACAAAGCGTCGCGGGCGTCGAAGTCGGCGTAACAGCAGGATCGGACGCTGGGGCGAGACTGACTGCAGATCCCCACGCAGCCCCTATGTCACGCGTTGGCTTCTGGAACAATCGACCTAGAAGGTTCGGCGACTAGAACATTCGTTACCTCGAACAAGCAACAGAGTTCTCGAATGTACCAGAACAGTAAACTGAAAGAAGAAATAAACACGCGCCGCTCCCGGGAATCGAACCCTGTCTCCTCGCGTGGAAGGCAAGCACGATAACCGTTAGGCCACGGCCGCGCTGCCTACTTGGCCAGCTGCGTGCGGCAATATGAAGATATGGCATGTGGAATGGAGTTTTTAAATGCAGTTCATGCAGTGCAAAGGAACAAAACACACGGGCAGGCGAAAATGAACGACGACGTTGAGAGGATGACACACCAGGCGACGGCGGTGACTCAATCAGAGCCCTGGGCCTCGGTTCCTCGGAGGCGGCAGCTTCTACTTTGACTGGGCTACCTCCTGGAGCCTGATGCTTCTACTCCCAGTGGACCCCAGTGAGCAACAGCGCCATCATGAACCTGAGGCCCTTCATGCACCGATCAAACGGCGTGCCAGATCCCCATGGCTCGCTGCTGACCCGCCCAACCCGCCTCCACGAAATCTGCACTTCTGCGAATCGGACTGCCACCCTCCCCAATACCAACAATTCATGTCGTCGTCATCATGCATGTATATACTCATCACATTATCGTGTTCACTAGACGCAGCACCGCGGGCCTCCATCATACAGGCTGCTGCCTTTCTGCGGTGCCGTGGCTCTCCAGAGCCAAAAAATAAAGTAAATACTAAAGACTGAATACAAACAATATGCAAAAGAACCCAACTGATGTGACATAAAGAAATAAACTTCCTGAAACCAGCAACAAAAATATTAATTCACCAAAATGGTTGCAAATATCCTTGGAACCCAGCACAAAACATATAAATGCAAATGATACAAAAAAGCCAAATCGCACATCACACTCACACAACCACTCCTAGAGAAGACCTAAAACAAACAGAAATAACAAGAACCAAAGGCGAATAGCACAATAAGAGCCACACTTCTTCAGTTACAGCAGCACCAACTAAGACATCTAAACTTTATAACTAAATTATATGGAGACCATTCTTTGGACTAAAATTGCATGATGGTACACAGCTTCACAAAAGACAGCACAGCCAGCACAGCATTCTAAACACAGGTAAATAAGGCGTGCAAAGGGAAAAATATATACAAACAATACGTAGTACTAACTGATCTGACACAAATTATTAAACTTCCTTAACCATAAGGACCAGAAACAAAAATATAAATTCACCAAAATGGTTGCGACCAGCCTTAAGGCCTAACACAAAAAAAACCATACACACAACACAAAAAAGGCCAAACCATGCAGCACACTGACACCACTCATAAAGAAAACCACTACACAAACAGACGGGGGGCAGGGGGAAGAAGAAAACACCAGCAAACAAAGGAAAAAAATCTGTTGTTTAGCCCTAAAAACACCAAGACAGTTCTTGGAATTAACCTAAAATGGCAAAATGGGGCACAACCTCGCAAAAGTCCGCACAGCGGTAAAGATCAAGCGGATAAAATTTTGCCACATGATCTGGCAATACTGTAACGCTGTAGTCGCATTCCTTCACAATGCAGGGACATCTATGCTCGCTACAATGTAATATGACAAAACGCTGGCACAGGAGGATTAGCAGCGAACCACCGACAAAACGTTTTTCAATTTTCAAAAATTGGGGAATGTCGTGCTCCACTTTGTGAACAAAGACATCTCCAAGGCGATAGTGAGAACTGTGGAGACTCGTAGACTTCTCGGAGGAGAGCACCAGCTCTGCTGTCACTTCGGCGATGGCAGCCTGTAGGTCTCCTGGTAGCTCTACCGCCTCCACTGGCTTGGCTCCAGTTGTCTCGAAAGGTAAGTCAAGGAGGTTCCTGAAAGCTCGTAGGCCTGGAGGAGCTAGTGGCGCGTTGCAAGAGTGAGGCAAATGTTTCTGAAGTTCTTAACTTTAGAGGAAATGCTTTTAAAGTGTGAATGCTTCGCCTCAAATCGCATGCCCCGGAAGCGGCGAGGTGGCCCAAACTTCAGGATGTACTTCGGATAGTGCAGCAGGTAATGAAGCTTGGGCGTAACCGCTGCATTCGGATACTGTCTGGTGTACAGCTACAAGAACTCCTGCACCTTCACTTGCAGATGAGGAACGCAGCCCTTCGGAATCCTTTCGGCCAGAATGATGTCAACAACCTGACGATAAGCCAGGTACACCCTCCAGTGGGGATTGCCTTCAGGGATGGAGTTTCCATACAACTGTGGAAGCAGTCGAAAGAGGCAGCACTTCTGACTGGCTGTTGCTCTGAGGCTTGCCTTACCGCTGAGGAATGTGTCTCTAAATGCCACAGGTGCCGACTTCTTATCATGAAACCCATATCCAAAAGCTGTCACTCTCTCAAGGTCCTGCTTCCGGAGCACTCTATCTTGAATAAGGCCACCCAGGACTTGTCGAAGGACGCAACCGACACCCCCCTCGACCATTTCGTCGTTTACCCTGAGACTGGGGTTTTTTTTAGAAGAGCAAAAGTAACAGAAAAACAGACAGGTCTCAACGACGAAATGGTTGACTTCCACCAGCTAGCCTGTACTATGACTCTTTTTTCGTTAACCCCTCGAGTATGTCGTGCATGGCGTAAGGTGGCAGCTGGTCGGTGACCCCAAAGTCGTTGAAACCTTGAAGAGGGGACACATTGGAAATGCCGTACAGGGGCCCATTTACTAAGGGATCAAGCGCAAAGGCATCCAGGTGTCTCTTGTGCACTGCGCTCGTCCTTTCGATGCAGCCTTCTACGGCATGCAGTTGACTTAGGTCTTCATGCCGAGCTAAGCAGAATCGGGAGTTCCGGTCCCTGCTGAAGGAGCACTGCAGTCCTGCTATGCGGTGCATAGACAAGTGTCCCCGGTGAAAGCAACTGTAACTACACTAAAGTGCATGTTCTTGGCATCAATGCCATGTTCTTGAATGATGTTCAAGTCTCGCACCAGGGGAGCCAGCACTTTATCCAGGCCATGATGCACAGCGACCGGGTACTCCAGAAGTAGTAACAGGTGGATGGCATTCAGCTTCGACCGGTGCCGAGGGTGAAGATTCAGTATAGAAAAATACACTGCTAAAATTTTGTGTCGTCCAGCAGCACTGCCGAGGGGGTTCGTGATTTCCAGCTCGTCCGTGTACAGAAGGAGGAATATACTGTTGTGGCTGGCGTCTTGTGCAACTTGACGATGTTGATTAACAAAGCACATCTGACGACGTCGAAAGAGGCTGCATAAAACATTCCAGCATGTCTTGGGACTGTAGGAAACTCGTCAAAAGCTTTTGCACTGGAATGTTGCAGGCCGAGTCGTTACTGCTCGCATCAAGCGGCACCTCGGTGACTTGAGTATGCGGAAAATGTTCCGCGACATACTTTTTTCTTAGGTGAATGGTGCCCAACCCTGAGAAGATGTCTTCAACCATCTCTGCAGCATTTAGAGTGATCGCAGTTTCTTCATGAAGGATGATGCGACGTTTTCCTCCCCAAGAAGCTTCAGTGTTTGCTGAGTGTGATCATAAAGAATTTGGTGCGTGAGTGCTTTCACGACTGCAAATATTTCGTCTGCTGTGCTGAATACAAGCTTCAACTTCTCGGTGATACGAAGATAGAACAGCACAAACTGCTCCCGAAGTCACTAATGGCACCGTCTCTTGACGGGTCCTCACTGTCAGCGTTTCTTTCATTCGTAGCGGGAGACGAGGAACGTTCTTCGCTTCCGTCAGCGCAATCGGTTCCCGTAGCACGTCCATTTGGAGTCGGAATTATCCCCGCTACTGCTCCGTGCGTACGGTAAACGTGCTGCCTGTAGGCAAAGTAACGACGAAACGATGCCGCACAGCTTCCGATCCCGCATATCACGCGAAAGTTCGACTCACAACTGTGGACACTCATGTGGTTCACCACACGTCTGACGGACGTCCCTTTAAAAGCACATCTCAAGCAGTGAAAAGCAGACATCGTAAAAAAGAAAAAAAAAAGAAACGAAAGTTATTTAAGACACAACAGCAGAGCAGTCACGGCAGTCACAGACCGTCGCGTCACAGATGAGTCGCGCCACGGAGCGCTAACCGAGTTGATCGAGCCGCCGAGGCACATCACTGAGCCGACTGAGCAACGATTCGAAGTATTGAAGGACAGTAATGTTGGTATGTAATTATTTAGCAATTACAAATTGTATCTCTAAAACTTAAAAAATTACACAAAAACAGCAAATGCAGATACATATACAATTTATCTATCCAGTACCGAGCCAAATGAGCCACTGTTATCCACTGGCTTGAGGAGCTGACTTGAGCTACTGGAGCGCGTCTTTCTCTTGCTTTTTTTCACCTGTTTGTCAGTTTTTGTTCTACTCGCGTGTTTCTATTCCCGCTGCCATTTGTTCTACGAACTAAATGTTAAGGTGTCTTGGTTTCTACGAGAAGTTCTGTCGGCCTTTATCTATTCCGCTGGACTACACGCTGGAGACCACCAAGGATGCATTTTTGCTGAAGTTTCCAGAAGTGAAAACAATAGACAGGATACTAATCCAGGTACGTCAGATATTGCCATTATCTGTTTGTTTGTTTTTGCTTCCAATTACTGTCACAAACGGGGTGAGAACGGCAGGGGGATCTTCAGGGTTTCAGCTGTCCCGCCTCGAGCGCGAATTTCCTACGATAACGCTCCGGCGTCTCCGCCTTGCGCATGCACGCCCAGCCAAAGCATGCCAGAAGGCGGCGAGCGCGCGCTGGAGACCGGGCATTCGAAAGAGACGCTCTGCCGTTCTCACCTTGTCAGTAAGCATACATGCCCGCACAAGTAATGGCAATCCATTTTCTATCGCTTGTCAGACGCATTTTACAATGTAAATAATTCAAAACGTAAAAAAAGAAGCAGGAACAGAGACTGCGGGGCATCAGTAACGTCGGGTATCATAACTTCTGAAGTTTTTCCTTTAGGTCCAGCAGTGGCAACTGTAAATTCCACCATTCAACCGTGCTCAACTTACGCGTGTAAAGACGCGTTCCCAAAGAGCCAGAAAATCCGTATTAAGGCGTTTTTTTCTTTTTTCCTATATTAAAAAAAAAATTCGCATCTGGATTGAACGATGGCGCTCGACGACGCGCATGCACCCAGGGTCATTAGGTGAACTCAGTTGTGTAATTTCGCTACATTATGATTTTCGTCGGCTACCCTGCGTGCTTGCGAATGATAGTGTTTCCAAATTGTATGAGGCTGTTATTTGCATCGTCATGCTTCAAAACAATTACTCGTTTTCTTTTTAACACATTACCATTTTTATTCTTGTGGACATAAAAACACATTTAAATCCTCACCTGCTTAAGTTGGAAGCACCTTTGCACGCGCAATGCATTTGCAATTGATCTCACCAGTCGCCGACAAAAACATTTCTATGGTTTTCACTATGTTTTAACCCCTTAACCGATTTTATTTATGGGAAATTACTGACCTTCAACTGCTTAATTGTTGTCTTCGAAATTACATTTGCTGCCTTTAAAATCTAATTTATAACCACAAAAAAAAAAGATTGGAGCAACATTAAAAGAAAATTAGGCTGCCATATCTTGGCAGAGCCTCAAATTAAGACATGAGCGAGCCTGATTCTTCCAAAGCGGTTCAGTGCAAGAACCGAGGAAATCAGACAAGTTATTCGCAACTCCAACCCACTGCTCGCCCTCTCGCGGACGAGCGAAGAACCAGAGGTGCAGGGAAGGTGGCGGAGACGGTGCCAGGGATCGTCGCGCTTGGTGCTGCTGTTCTAGTCAGCGTGTTCGTGTATCATGCAATTTTCACAGAAAAAAACGAATGTGTTAAAATAGGAATTGTTATGGTCCGCTACGCAACAGCGTTGTACAAAGTGAACGGGATGTCTCATTCATTAGGAACTTTTTGTAGATCGCATACGCTGTGGATTTCGGTCGTGCGGTCGCCAGCACAATCTGTGCTCGACGTTGTGGGAAGCCGAGGAGAACGACGGCGCGCGAGGGGGCAGGAGCGGTGGCCGGTGGCCCGGGGCGCGTGTCAGAGCACAAGGAGTTCCGACAAGGGACGGGCAAGACACCCGGACAACGACTGCGACAGCCAGACCGACAACCAAGGCGCCGAAAAAAGTAAAACGTTTTGAATTTATTATTGCTCGTGTGACTTCTTGGGAGGGCGGACCAGGCAGGGACCGATTGGGCAACAGTTTAGTAGAGCGACCCACAGCGTGATGGCAAAAAGCTACCCTTAGTATAGTACAATGCTCTTGCGTATGATCTACAAAGAGTTTATTTTTCCAGAATGTAGGAGAGACCTGCTTGTTCA
Source organism: Ixodes ricinus (assembly GCA_037355805.1). Taxonomy (NCBI): domain Eukaryota; kingdom Metazoa; phylum Arthropoda; class Arachnida; order Ixodida; family Ixodidae; genus Ixodes; species Ixodes ricinus. Next base: position 21,708 of record JAZHYW010012630.1, on the reverse strand, counting down.
ACGTTGTATCGAGCAATAGACATCGGGAATGGGTTTCACTTCTATGCGCTGAAAGGCCGTGACAAGAAACATGGCATTGGCTCCAAGCACTTTCAGAAGATAGACCATGCATATCTGCTTTCAGTTAGCTACGAAGGCAAATGAAGAAATGCTTGTAGCATTTTTTTAGCATTTCTGTGTGCCGACCATGAGGTGTGCTAAAATGGGCAGCTTTGGCGATGTCTGCTTGAGGATGCGAATAACACAGCACTTGAATGTTTCTTTTGGCAGAGCAATATATAAACAAAGTGTCTAGCGTTACGTCCGACGTAACCCAAGTTACGTCCAAATCTCCGCCTTCCTTAGGTTAACGAGGAAGAGATAGAGAGGAGGGCAGGGGGAGGGTTAGGTCTGCGCGTTTCAGCGCTCCGTCCGGACGTAACACTAGCCACAGTGATAAATAAAACCCCTAAACATGCCGATGGTATTGTTATGCCGTTCTTGCATTGCATTACCACAGGCTACCGTTGGTACGACAACGACCCTGGCGTGCGCTGAAAATCATGCATAAGAGGTGCAGCACAAACTTCTGGTAGCAATGCCTCACCGCACGGTAGCCTGTGGCCACGCTGTGTTGAAGCTGCCAACTAGTAACCGCGGTGCAAGTTGATCACGTGTTGAAATGCACTAAAGCCGTGATGATGTGCAGTGAGCTGTGCGCCTCTGACACACATACATTAATACTGTGAACGCTGCAGAAACATCACAAGAGCTGTGATGTTTTTGCAGCTTGTAAAAAGCAACGCGCTGGTTTTCCTAATGTATGCCAACATCTCCGCCACTTGTGATGCGTTCATGCTTGACCATTTCTCATTTGTAGCCAAATAAATTAATTTGAGTACACTGACCAACGTCAGTGAGCAGGGGCATGGAAAATCTGTTCCCGTCTCTTCCGCCATCTTGGAACTACAGCCTCACCATCTATGGGGCATTAAAGTTTTGAATACTCGTCTTGAACGGTTTGGGGATGGCTCCACGTAGAGGAGCTAGGTTTGTCCAAAACTGTCAAGGGGTTAAAGCATAGTGCTAGCAATATGTGGTTTTTGTCCCAAGCTTGTAGCTGACAGACGACATGTGCCGGCAATGCCACCGGCAGCCATTACAAAATATCGGGCATGGCTTTGAACGCTGTATGTTGTTCAATGTTTATGGAAAGCTCCCCAATTGAAGTGATCTATGCTTGACATCAATTATTTTGTGCTGCATTGTCAAGTCCAGTATAGTTTCTGCAGTGGCCTAAAGATCTTAAAGCCGCCGGTGCGAGCACTTGGCGTCCGTCACTGTCTCCTTCACACAGGACAGCATGCAAATGAGACGCAAAAGGAAACTGCATGCTCTCACATCAATGTGAGGCAGCAGCACTGTAGAAGCTATGCTAGCCTTGACAATGTTGACATTTGGCTCCTTCAATTTACCTGCACTAACCTGCACCGGTGCAGGGAAATGCAGGGCAATATACTTACGGATGTGTTTTGAAATAGGCTGTTTCCAAATTGAATGCGCTTGTGCTAACTTTCTGCACCAGTGCAGGAGATACAGGTAAATTTAACGCAGCAATTGACTAAGCCTACTGGTCAATGCTTGGACCCAATGTCTCCACCAACAGTCTGGCTTTAGGCAAATCAGTGAACGACAAGACATGGGATACATATTTGTATTCTGGTATTAACTCTCTTGCTGTTTTTGCGTGACTTCTTTACATGACATTTCTCAACGGTTCACGGGATGCGGTAGGACACTGAAGCTGGTAAAGTGTCAAAAGGAGGGGATGAGGTAGGACGAGGGATGGGATGCGGTAGGACATTGGGGCTGGTAAAGTGTCAAACGTGCTTCAAAGCATTCTGTGGTGGTTTTAAAAAGCCGACCTCAGTGCTCCTTTGAAGTACCGAAGAGCTCATGCGGGCCTAATAATGTTGCGTAGACTGTATTATCGCTCCCCAGAGTTGACCAACCAAAAATATTGTGAACCTGCGCATCACATCCCGCAAATTGATAATTGTTGCCAATTTCATTTGTCCACGCCACAAACGAATCTATACAAGTACTCACCATTGCAACTGTCGACCGCTCTGTGGAACAAGCTGCCTGATGACATATTGTTATTCTATTAAATACGGATGATTTCAAAGATGCGCTGAATGCGCATGACCTGTGTGCTAGTTGCTGAATTGTATTGTATTTACGTAAGTTTTCACCATTATCTTGTAACCCCCCTCCCCCCCCTTATGTAAAGCCCTGAAATGGGCGATTGAAGGGTAATAAAATTAAATGAATTGAAAAGGTTGTTTATGTACATCGAAAACAGCAAAGGCCCAAGTACCGAATTCTGTGGCACTCACGACTCAATGTGACTTATTTGAGACATCTTTTTCCCTATACCTACAAATTGCTTACGATCGGAAAGAAATACCTTGATCCGAATCACGACGATATTAACTCCCAAGACCGATTTTTAATTTAGTTAGTACTTTTCTATGACTGACCTTATTGAATGCTTTCTTGAAGTCCAAAAAGATTATATCTACTTTTCCCTTATTATCAACCACTTCACAAAGGTAGTGCAGCGTTCCTACAAGCTGGGTCACTGTCGATAAATCCTCCCGAAACTCATGTTGGATGTCACTCAGAAACATGTCACAAGAAAGATATTGTCGGACATGTTTAAAAACTCTATGTTCTAAAAGTTTTGCAGCATGCTGATGTTAAGGCAATGGGTCTATGGTTGGAAACAATTGTGGTTTCGCCACCTTTCGGTATAGGAATTATTTTACTGATCTTCCAGTCAACTGGAGGGGTTTCCGTTGACAGTAATTTTTCGAATATAATCAAAAGGTATTTGGCCATCCATTCTCCGTATTTCTTTAGAAAGTAATTTGGGATTCCATCTGGGCCCATCGACTAGGACGTTTTTAGATTCTGTAATAAAGCTAGAATTCCTTCCTCTGAAAGTGTTAAGTCATCCATATCTGGACAGTCCCTAGGTAACACGAACTCTACAGGTTCCTCGTCATCTTTTGTAAATACGGCGGTCAAAAAATTAAAAAAAATAAACTCATCTGCAATATTTTGTTTCTCAGAAGTAACTTCCCCCTCTGTGCATATCTCGGAGGCACTTTTTGGTTCTTTGTTAAATACCTCCAGAACTTATGGAGTGATTGTTTAAGGAATTGTTGCATTGTGACATTGAAGTACTTGTGTTTTGACTCTTTCATCTGATTTTTCATTACAGCGCTCAGTGTTCCTATTTCATGTATTAAAGCTTCATTACGCTCCCGCCGGAGCCTTTCCCTGCGTCTTTTCCCTTTTGTTTATCTAAATGGCTTCCTTGTTATCATGACGGAATACGTCAAAACAACAAGGACGAAAACGAAGGGAGAACTAGACAGGACGCGGCGTAACTTTCAACTGAATTGTTTATTTCGATGACAGAATTGTAAAAATATAAAAGCAGGCACACTTGGCAGAGCACCAAAGATATGGTCTAAAAACACACACCCCTCAATTGCTAGTGTCATTAGTTGTTCAAATAGTAGAATTCTTTATCAGTCAAGCACAAAGAGGGAGTGCTCACACAGGAATTGTCATGGTGGGACCTAATCAGGAAGGCTTCATGGATTTCTCTGGCCGTTTTTGTTTTGTAATGTCCCATGACACAGGTGTCACCAAAAATGGGGCTGCAATTTCCAGAGTTGGACCCGCGTTCGCAACGGTCACAGTGGACCGCTATAGTGGCCAGACGGGAACTGCCTGATCGCCAACGCATGCTCTCTGACCCTATCATTAATGCACCTCCCCGTCTGGCCAACGTACGCCTTACCACAATTCAGTTGAAAGTTACGCCGCGTCCTGTCTAGTTCTCCCTTCGCTTTCGTCCTTGTTGTTTTGGCGTATTCCACCATGATGCAAAACCAACTAGCCCAACTAGCCATCCTTATCCCTTGTTATCCATTGATTTTGTATTCTTTTTCTTTTTAATTTCAAGGGAACATATTGTTTTATACATTTATGTACTATTGCTTTCAACCTCAGCCGCATATCAATCACACTTACTGCCTGTTGGTAACCGAGTGCCTCAAACGGTTCTAATCAGATGCCTAGCTCGTCGAGTATAGCTGTATTGTTTGCCCCATTATCATCTCTGTATGTAGAAGAAGTTTTAGTTTCTCTCCTAATCGGGTTCAAGGTAGACAAACAATCAAATGGTCCGACATACCAGGCATTACGTCTGCCTCATATGGTGTTGATAATAAACTATCACCTAAAGATACAACATCCAAGACTGATTCGCTGCCATGCTGAATACGAGTGAAGTCCTTACAATTTTATTACACCACGGTTAAAGCACAAGTCTAGGATTGCAACAGCAGATTCCTGTTGGCGTTCTCCCGGTAACATTTTATCCCATAAAACGCCCGGTACGTATAAGTCACCCGCAACAATCACATTTTAGTGCTGTGTCCGTAACTCACCCATAAGGTCATTTACCCTATCGACAACAACTACCTCAGCACCGGGTGGCCGATATACCGCTCCTATAATAACTTCTTGAGTTCCAAGAAAAATATTACACCACACTGATTCTATATCAGGGGGATGCCGAATGAGAGTGCTCCTTATTCTGTCATCGACAATAATAGCAACCCCCTCCCCTCGGCCATAACAATCATTTCTTCTTATATTGTAACCAGGTGGGCAGACCTCACAATCTTGTATTTCGGAGTGGAGCCACGTTTCTGTGACCGCAACGACATCAGGTTCGTGTTCAATTACAACATGCTCCAAATCCACACTTTTATTAACGAGGCTCCGTGCATTTATATTGAGCAGCTTAAAATTGTTAGGCACTGTGTATGTCACTTCTGCGTCGGTGTAGGAACTTCAGTTAATCGTCTGGTCGTTTCTTCACGCGCCAGACATCGTTGACCCATAACGTCGTTCCAGATGTAGGTAGCTCCTTCGATCTTTAACTTATCAAAGACAAGTGCCCCCTTTGACTACTTTTCCTGTTATCGTATGCGCTGAGCCACAGGTTTCTTTTTGTTCCAACCACGCTGGAAAAGTCCTGATCGATAACGATATCGGTCCCTGTCAGCTTTTTAGCGTTACGCAGCACTACTTTTCTTTTGTAAAAGTTTGAAAGGCGCAGAATAACTGGTCTAGGCCTACCTGAAGAAGGCCTTCCGATTCTATGGACACGTTCCATACTTGTGACTGTAACTTGTAATATGTCTCGGAAAATATTACTGAGCACTTCCTCTATCAGCTTTTCTTCAGTTTCGTTCTCTGTCTCTTTAATGCCACTTATAACTAGATTGTTGCTCCAACTACAATTTTCTAAATCATCAAATTTCTTTTTAGTAAGCCGTTTATGCACTGGTGTAGGCCCAATATTTCCCTTTCTGACTCTCTGACCCTTTTTGTGAGCTCCGGAATTATGGACGCTGCTCTTTCAACATTGTACACTGTTTGCTTGAGCTCAGTGATGTCTGTCTTTATTCCTTTAGTTCAAAAAGAATCCTTCCGAGTACGACTATTCTCGATCGTTCTGGAAGTCGGCTTCACCGCGGAGGGTTGTTGTAAGCGCTCACTCTTCCCAGCAATATAATATCTTTATTGCACGAAGAAAATATATATACATCGTTACAAACAAGTCGCAGATCGGCGAGCTTTCGCCGCAGATCTTAAATTTCAACTATCGCAACACATTATGTGCAATAGCTAATCGTTTTGAATTCGATTGCTCAAGCAGGAAACCATGCAGAGCTGATTGCCGAACTTTTTGTTTAGGAGTCATTCTTTGCCTGTGCATATGTGAACGTTTTTTCTTAATTTCTTGAAATGATTACGATAGATGGAAATTGTTGCTTCTTTCAATTTGTCCAGTATTAAGTAACCATTCTTGTATTATTACTCGTTTTGAGCTTACACAATCCAGTAGACATACGAACTAACGATTACTTTCAAAACAAAATGTGATTAAAATATCGTTCACTGTTTTGTGATGGCGAGGTAGTACATCGATTGACTACAGAAGGCATAGTAATTTATGGAGAACAAAAACTTTATTGCACAGGCTTAAAAAAAATTAACACTTCAAAATGCACAATAATATATAGCACTGTGCCATCAAATGAATGTCGTCAACGTTATTATATATAAAACGTTGGTCATCAGGTTGGCAGAATGCACACTCACAAACATGTATTCACACAAGCAGTCGATCTCAAGCTTTCACTGTTTCAAGAATTCTCTTTCTTTCTTTCTTTTTTTTTGCAATTTCTTTGTTATTTTTTTTACATTGCACAGGTTGTTGAGCACTGTATTTGTCTCAGCACTCAAGACAAGGTGCATGAGTTCATGAGGTGCATGCCCAGAGTTACAGACATCTAAGTCCTCAACGTTATCTAGGACAGCAGACACGAGAGCAATCAGTGCTTCTTTCTGCTTAGGCAGGCTCAAGAATTGAGTGGAAAACTCTGGGCTCCTGAGCTTGTGTAGCACAATTTCTGTGACAAGAACAGCATTTACTACAACAGCTTGCGGGAACCTCAATCCGCCTCTTGTCATGCTCGTAATCAGAGCGTTTTCTTCAATGACCGCCTCTGTGCCTTCTGTTACAACATTGTCTCTGTACGAAGCACACAACAGCTTCTTTGAAGCTGCGTAAGCACAATACCCAGCTTCATACGTCACTGCTGGAAGCCTTGATGCCTTTTTTTCAATGTCACTATCCGTAGCAGTGATATCAAACTGCGTCTTCAATGAATCTGCACTCATGGGGGCAACATCACACGCCACAACATACATGCATGGAAAGTCAAACACGTTCTGCGATCGCAGTTTTTTTTCTTCAGATTCATAATTTTTTTGTATTGACACACGATAGTGTGCACAACGCAGCTGACGATACTTCCCAAAACGGTCTTCAAGACAACCAGACAGAAATTTTTTCAAGAATAACATACTGCATTCCAAGTTCCTCTAGGCAATACACAGCAATTTCGTGCAAGGCGTGAGTATAGTGTGGCTCAAAGCTGTGTGAGTTTCCCGCGTAAAATGAGTGGCATCATGCATCAAACTTCCCCAGTAGTTCAGCCACTGCAATGCGCTCTTCAAGAGCAACAACTAAGAACATGACGTAGTGATTACAGGTCTTTGTAGGTCGTCCCTCAGCCGCTGTCCCTTGTTTGACGTTTTCACGTTCACCACGTCTCGCCATGTGAGGATCATATTGATGTGCTCAGCTGTTTCCAGTTGTGTGTTGAAATCTGCTAGCAAGAGTTGCTGAGACAGTAGGTAAGTTATAGATCCGCAATGCTAGCTTCACATTCTTTATAACCATGCCTCTAGAAAGAAAAGCCATGACTGGCAGAGAAGAAATGTGTGGTGTCCAGAGGGCGCTGCGAGCGCGAGGGTGGTGGCCGAGCAAAACCTGGTGCGCACTGGACTTTTGAGTTGTACTCGGCACGAGCGGTGCTGGAAAGCGTCAATCGAATAAAGGTCTTCGAAAACGCAACAACTGGCAACGAGGATCGAGATGTTCGAGCTTCGGGGGACACGTCCGAGGCCTCTGCAAGTAACAGTGAAAGTGAACACGATTCCCCTGACGATGGAAGTAGACACCGGGGCGGCGGTGTCTGTACTCCCGCTAGAACTGTACAAGAAAAGGTTTCCTAATCTGGTCAAGGGAAGAAGTGGAGTTGTTCTTCGAGCATTTACGGGTGACAAGGTGAAGCCAGTAGGGGAGGCGCAGGTACAAGTGGAGTACCAAGACCAAGTTCACAAGTTGCCGCTGCAGATTGTGGATTTCAAGGGTCCCCCACTTTTGGGACGTGACTGGCTGGAAGTGCTGAGGCTCGACTGGACTAGCATCAAGGCTGTCCGGTGCTTGGAGAAGGGGAGCAAGGAACAAATCGACAAGCTTTTGAGGGACTTTGCTCAGGTGTTCTCAGACGATCTGGGCCGTCTTCAGGGGTTTGAAGCTCACCTCAAGCTGAAGAGTGGGTACACTCCGAAGTTCCTCAAGCCAAGACCAGTGCCCCACGCCCTGAAGGCAGCAGTCTCTAAAGAACTGATGGCGTTGAAGGAGGCAGGGATCCTGACCCCGGTGGACAGCAGCGAGTTTGCATCGCCCATCGTGCCGGTTGTCAAAAAGAACGGAGACATAAGAATCTGCGGCGACTACAAGTCAACAATCAACCCGTGCTTGGAGGTCGACAACTATCCACTCCCCAGGATAGAAGAGATGTTTGCAACGTTGGCAGGAGGAAAGTTTTTCTCAAAGCTCGACCTCTCAAAAGCCTACCTACAGATGGAGATGCATCCGGCAGCGCGGAAGTACCTCACCATCAACACCCAGTTGGGGCTGTTCCAGGTGAACCGTCTTCCCTTTGGCATAGCATCTGCACCTTCCATCTTCCAAAGAACTATGGATCAAGTGCTCCAAGGGTTGCCGCAGACCACCTGCTACCTGGACGACATCCTGGTGACGGGCAGAACGAAGGGTGAGCATCTTGAAAACTTAAAAGCGGTCTTAACACGATTACAAGAAAAAGGAATGCGTCTTCAGAAAGAAAAGTGCAAATTCTTCTAAACGGAAGTTACATACCTCGGTCATGTGATCAGTCAGGATGGTCTACGAACCATGGAGGATAAAGTAGCAGCACTTCGAGATGCACCCACTCCAAGGAACAAGGCAGAGTTGCGTTCATTCCTTGGGCTTGCTAACTACTATGGCAAATTTCTACCGAACTTGGCAACTACCCTGTATCCCCTGAATCGTCTACTGCAGAAGAATGCAGCATGGGAATGGAGCACAGACTGTCAGGAGTCCTTTGACTCGCTTAAGAAGCTTGTGACGTCGGCACCAGTCCTGACGTATTTTGACCCGCGTCGACCCATTATACTGGCATGCGATGCATCGGCGTATGGAGTAGGGGCAGTCCTGTCTCATGTGTTTGAAGATGGAACAGAGCGGCCAGTAGCTTTTGCTTCCAGGACCCTGACTGAGCACGAGAAGAATTATTCTCAGTTAGAAAAAGAAGGCCTAGCTATCATATTTGGAATAAGAAGATTCCACTACTATTTGTATGGCTATCACTTCACGCTGATCACTGACCATGCTCCCTTACAGAAAATCCTAGGCCCAACCACCGGGATCCCTACGATGACAGCAGCGCGGCTTCAGAGATGGGCCTGTCAGCTAGCCGCACATCGCTACACCATCGTCCACCGGTCTTCTGAGGAAAATGCCAACGCAGACTGCTTGTCAAGACTGCCAAAAGCAACGGACGACCCCAACACCGACGCTGTCGACGAAACGTACGCCTTCTACTGTGAGTACTTCGACAATGTACCTCTTAAATGCAAAGACATTGCACGGGCGACGTCCAGAGACCCTCTCCTAAGTCAGATCGTGGAAAGAGTAAAGCATGGTTGGGGCCCAGAACGCAAGCCAATCGATCCAGAGTATGTGCCCTTTCACGTACGCCGCACTGAGCTTTCACTCCACCAAGGATGCCTCATGTGGGGTTTACGGGTGGTGATTCCGAAGACTCTGCAGAAAAGGGTCCTAGAAGAACTCCATGGGGACCATTATGGCATTGTGCGCACTAAGGAAATAGCTAGGAGTTATGTTTGGTGGGCATCGATTGATAAAGACATTGAAAGGGAAATTGGAGGGTGTACCATTTGTCAGCTGCACCGAAACAACCCATCCGCTGCTCCCCTACACCCTTGGGCATGGCCGACACGTCCATGGGAGAGACTGCATGTGGATCTGGCGGGACCTTTCATGGGAAAAATGTTCCTGGTCCTAGTGGATGCGCACTCCAAATGGCCAGAGGTGTTTGTCTTAGAGTCTACGACGTCGAAGGTCATCATCCAGTGTGCACAAGAGTGCTTCGCACGTTTTGGCTTGCCCACAACCATAGTTTCTGACAACGGGCCCCAGTTCGTGTCCGAGGAATTTCGAGCTTTCTTAAAGAACAACGGTATCGCCCAGGTCACGTCGGCGCCATACCATCCCGCTACAAATGGACTGGCTGAGCGGTTTATTCAGACGATGAAAAACTACCTACGGAAAACAACTTCGAGCCAACCCCTCCGTACAAGGTTGTCACGTTTTCTTCTTTCGTACAGGAACACCCGGCACCCGACAACAAGGAGTCTCCGGCCTTGTTGATGCTACAGCGAAGTCTCCGCACCAGACTGGACCTCCTGAAACCATCAGTCGCAGCCTGTGTGGCTGATGCACACTACCGCCAACAGCGGCAACACCCAGGGCAAGAGCGGGCCTTCACTGCAGGAGACCAAGTCTATGCCAGAGACTACCGAAGTGGTCACAAGTGGCAACCAGGAACAGTCACGGCCCAGACTGGTCCAGTGTCTTTCCAAGTGCAAGTCTCCCCGGGACAGGTGTGGCGAAGACATCAGGACCAGTTGCTCCGAGCACCGTCGCAAGACTCCGGGCCTCCCGAGCAGCGTCCAGACGAGGCAGCAGAGGTGTCTGCCACGGCTTCGACAGACAGCGCACCTGAAGACAGCGCAGGCGACGGATACCTTCCACCGGAGTCTTTGCCTGCACCACCCGAAGTCCCAAGGCCAAGAAGCAGCGGTACAACCCAAGATGCTGAGGCGCTCATGGATGCAGATAATAGTGACGGAGAGCGACGGTATCCCGTGCGAGATCGGCGCAAGCCTCAAAGACTAATAGAAGAGTGAAAAGAAAAAAAAAGCGACAGATTTTTCTAAACAATTACTTACTGTAATGGCCGGAAGTTGGTTGTCGGGTATGTTTGTTAAAAGGGGGGAAAGATGTGGTGTTTAGAGGGCGCTGCGAGCGCGAGGGCGGTGGCCGAGCAAAACCTGGTGCGCACGGGACTTTTGAGTTGTACTCGGCACGAGCGGTGCTGGAAAGCGTCAGTCGAATAAAGGTCTTCGAAAACGCAACAAAATGCGGCCGCAAATTACTGATTTTGTGGAACGCCTGCAGCGGCATGGGACTGCGCTTTTCTAATATTTTTCGTGTTTGTGCAAGCATTTGGGTCGCCTTTGCTCGTTCGTGGTGTCAAGGCTCTTTGCATATCGCTTCACCATGCTGTTTCGCCAGGCTTTGAGCACACTGGAGGTCTCCCTTGCCGAGTACCGGCGAGCTCGTCGCGCTGCGACCTCGGTCTGCACGGACGGCGATCGGTCCGCGGCGGCCCCCTAGTGCAAGTTCGCCGAGCCGCCGCCGCGACATGGTAACCTTTGCATTGTTTACCTCCGCTTCCCTAAATTGAAACACGTTCGCTACCTGGAAGAGCGTTTATTAGCCACTCATTAAATAAATGTGGAATTCTTATTATTTACACGCTTTGGACTGCATAATGAAGCTTGTCTTATCGACACGGCAGCCCTTTGCCGGACACTCTTGCTTACCGCGATTGCACCGCACTACTAGCTGAATGTTGTCAGTCGTAAGCTCGGGATGTTTTAACTTCTCATATTGAAAACTATATACTAATTTTCTTTAAAATACTTCGCATGTCAGTGCATTGCCGGGCCGTTAGCAGCCTCCTACACTTTGATAAGTGCAAATACACAGCGCGAATTCAACCACAAGCACGGCATGGGGGCCTCTTCCTTCCCTACCATGCAAGCTGTATTTACAAGTGCAGCATGCCTTACAGACTTGCCAAAGAATACGTTATAAGTAACGGATTATTTCTAATCTCTTACTTTTTCAAGAACTCTTGTATTGCCACGTTACTTTATTCATGGAAGAAATCTTTAATGTAATTTCGTCACAATATATTTGTAACGGATTACTTTAATCACTCCTTACTTTTTCTTATAAAAGCATTAACATAATGCAGAAACTAGAGCAATATGAGCAAGCAATTCAGCAGCATAAAGATAGCAAGTTCAACACATTAGAAAACGTCGTGAAGAGGAGAATAACCGAATTCTGCCTTTTCATGTTAGATGGGTTTAGTGCCTTCAACGATAGTGTCGGTGCCAACTTTAAAAGCTCATTCTGTTCAGATGCGTGCAACTGGATTCGTGCTAAAAGAAGCCGTCAGAATTTCACACATTTGCGCAGCACTTTTAGCGCCTGGGAAGTGCATGCATTCCCAGGGTTTCGCTGATTGATCCAGATGTTTCCAACACACTTCAGCGAGTGAACAGGGTCGACATCGAAAAATAAAAGACGTGATGGATCTGTTGGGGGCTGATAAACAATCATGAGGTCGCGAGGGTTAGAAAAAATGACATTGTTTTCCGATCAATCTAATTGTTGTCCGAGATGAGAGCAATGACCTGGACCCTGAAGACTCTTGCTCCACAACAAGCATTCGCAGAAAGTCATGCAACGTCTTTGCATCACGGGCATAATGTACACTAATACCTTTACGACTGGAAAGGAGACTGGGTCATGAGAACGTATGCTGTATTTGCTGGGGTTTCACCGTTAATTGCAGCACCTGTTGCGAAACCAGCCTTGAAATCAAAGTTCGGCTGAAGGTGAATCTCATCCATAATCAAAGGGATACTACAACGAAATTTCGGTCTGTATTTTTTGGTCTTTACGTGTTCAAAGGAGCAGTATCACATCGGATACACCAATATCTTGTTAAAAAAAGACGCGAAATGGATTTTTAAACAAATTAAGCTATTAGCAAGGAGCACCTGGTGGACGTCGCTAAAGCATCGTTTAGTCAATGTCCGTCAAGGAACCTTGACGGGTAGTGACGATAACTGTCTCACCTAGAACTATACAAACTTTAAACCTGACATAATCCCGACAGCTCTATGGCCAGCACTCCGTGAAGGGGGAGGGAGGAACTCCCCGCTCAACGGGACTCTCTTTTGTGTGACCCAGACTTTGCTATTCTCACTCTACAAGATTACAGAGAATGAACCCGTCACTCAAAGTTCACGCAAAAGCAGCTTTGTGGTTAGCTGCGGTGGCCCGATTGCTGGCGTGCTTCGACAGCTTCGGTGGCTGGAACGGCTAGGGCATCCTGGTGACGTCAGCCTCGTCGCAGCTTTGCTTATCCCGAGACAAACAACGTCATGATTGTGCCGGATGTGACGTGCCCTCCCTGGCTGCTCTCCGAGCGCTTGCCAGAGTGGGCTGTTTATAACGAAAAATATAGCCAGCGGGCTCAAAATACAAACGTGCGATTGTCATTTACGGATACTGTGGATCATGTTCACTCAATTTCTGAACACAACGGGTATATTTCAAATTTCGTTGAAGTATTCCTTTAAAGTAACAAATTGTTCATGTTCTTCAATAGTTTTAACGAGTCTTTTAGCATATGAGAGAAACCCAGATACTTACTTCTCAGCTGCAGGACTCACTTGGTAAGAGGAGTATAGCCGTCTGTCTTGGGATGCGACAACCTTACCTTCTGAGAATTTCTCAAGAATCTGTATGCGTGTGGCGAGATAGTAAATATCAGACTCGAGACCACCGGCACGTCTGGTGGCTACAGCACATAAATGCTAAGGACGAGATCTACTTGACTTTTCAAAAATTTGACTACCTCCATGTGCCATCTATGCAGCTGCTGAGGTTGGTCATCACTAATCAACTCCTCCAGCAGTGACGACACCAAACCAAGCAGCTGCTGAGTTCGTTGCACGCCATCAGCAGAATGACAAGTGTACAGCTGTTCAACATACTAAAGCACATCTCTTAACTACCTTAAATCCTGCAACTGTGCAGAAACACTGACACCAGCAAAGTTCACAACGCGTGTTTCACATATTTACACTTCGACACACAGGTCCCTTGTCAATGTCCATGAGGACCGCACAGCTGGGGCATATTGATAAGTGAGGTTCAGGAAGAAAACCTTAGAGTTTGTGGAGGACGAAATACAGGGCGGTTATGTGGAGGGATTGCGCAGCAAGGAACAGGGGAAGAAGAGAAGGAAGAAGGGGGGACGAAGCTCGTGGCGGGTGAGGACAGGAGGCAGTTCGAAGGCTGGAGACGAACGGAAAAGCCGGTGCACAGCAAGCCCAGGAAGAGCAGGTACACAGCAAGCCAAAAGGAAGACCCGGACCACACAACAGCCTCGGCCCTCCTCCTAGGACTCACGCTTGAGTACCCATTGAACCTTTCTTTAATGATAGCGCTTCCCCGTGCGACTTCCTCGGAGCGAGTGGAACTCGGCCTGATCGGGCAATATTGAAGACCTACCCATAAGTAGGGTGTGTATTTTCCGGTTTTAACCGAAAAACACCGATAAACATCCGTCGGTGACGAAAATACAAAATCGGTTGAAACCGAAAAACACTGGCGATTGGACATTTTAGGCCTGAGTTGAAACCGAAAAACACCGGTCGTTTGCATGTTTCCGACCTAGCGAAACCCTTTCCCCGTAGAGGTTCGTCAAATGTGTTATCTCGCCCTCGCTTCTGGGGGTCAAAAGCGTCTGGTTAACGCAGTGGAAGCTAAGCTCCACACGCCTTTCCCCATTGTGTCTCCTATGGCCCCCTTTTGTGGAAAAATTAACGCAGTGGAGGGTACGCTCTCACGTGCCCTTTCCCCATTGTGTCTGCTGGCCAAGTGATGTCGGTGTAAGTCATGTATTCAGAGGTTGCTGTAGTTCCTGGAAGACACTGCCAGCATTCGTGTCGTACAGGGCTACTGACCTTGGAAAACTGAGATGCGTTCATTGTTATCTGTTTAGTTTCCATGGGCTTTTGGGAAAACGAAAGAAGGGTTTTGTTCTGTAAAAATTTCCAGACGTGTTTGAAAAGTCGCTTCCGTCCCGCGTCTGCGGGTTTTCTCAGCGTGAGATTTGCTTCCCTTCGCCGAACACTTCAAGTATCGTCGTCACGCGGAGAAGGCCACCAGGATGGGATGCAAGCAGAAAGCTCCGGATGACTACGCTACAGATTTCATGGATGAATCATCGTTCTGGTTCCACGTACAGGTTGTTAATCCGTGCATAAAAGTGGAGCTGCCAGAGAAATGTATGCCTTATGAAAATATCTATCGGCTGGCCCTCCGAGACGAGCGCAAGCTGAGTGACTCCGATTCAGAGTTTCTTTGTTACCGCCAGTATGCTGCGACTAGCACCGTTGATCCAAAGTTATTTTAGAAACTTCATTTACCTGACGGGCCACTCACTGTACCCAAGCCTCGCTGAGACATTTCGGGATTTCCTGTGTCCAGCGCAAATGTGGAGCGTGCATCTTTCAAAATTGCGGGTTGTGAACCGCAAGGAACGTGCTGCCATGACGGATGCAAGCCTGTCGAAGTATGCCTTGCAACTACTATATTAACCAAGTGTGAGAAATAGATGCTTCCTCGAGAAGAAGTGTATGAAATATGTGAATAAAATTGGAAAGCTCTGTATGTGATCAATCGCATTTTTTTTCCACCGATAATCACCAATTTTAGCCTCGTCGTGAGACGTTCTACCGAAATACACCGGTGTTTCGAAAATAAATAAACACCGAAAAACATCCGCCGATTTTTCTCACAAATAAACACCGGAAAGTACACACCCTACCCATAAGTTTCTGTTGCATACGGTCCAGAAGTGAGAAGTCTGAAGGCTTGGAAGAGCATGAAGGAATCCAGAAAAACTTGTCACTTATACTTCGCGTTTTGTAGCTCCTCTTCGTCTATAGACAGCTGTAGGGCCTCATTGAGAGATGCGGCTTTTAGGTGTTTTGTTTTCTTCTCTGGTGCCTTCAGAGTTGACATTTTAGTGCGAGACAGGTATAAGGGGCAGTTTGGAAATAAACTCCGTATCGCATCTGTTTGAGTTTAACGAGTCGCAGAGGCACTTCGACAACTCTTCCTGTCTCCACGTCTATGTAACTTGATGTTGTAACGAAGTCGCTTGGAGCGAAATGCTTTTCACGTCGCTGGACTAAAGAGCAATGTATTGTGATCGTAGATTTCGTAACAGAAACAACCAAGAGAACCCGAATTCGTGCCTTGTTCTGATACCAAGCGTTTTGCGGGAAACTATAGACGATTGCAAACAGGGCATCTGGCCGCTGCCATGTTCCTGCTCGTGCGAGGAAGCGCGTGAAATGGCAAGCCTGCCAAAGCCACCTTCACCCACCTGCTGCACGTGCTTTAACGAATGGGGCACCAGTCATGACGCCATGGTTGCAAACATGTATACGTGTTTTGAAAACCACCTCTCGTCATTGGCTAACACTGGCTAATAAAAGTCCAAAAATAATATACCAAAAGCAAAAATCTTACCACAGCCTCCTTTCTCGGAATGAAATCCTTCCGAGGATTTCATTCCGGGCTTGTGTCTACGCCGTCCGCCGTAGGGGTCAGTCGGAAACAAGTGAACTCTGACACTCGTTCCACCTGTGTAGTTAGACTTGCAGTTCGGAACGCAACAGCAGATTGGCATTCCGACAGCTTCGTTATGCGTGAAGACTTATGAAAGGAGTACAAAATATGCTAAAACGGCAAAAGTCCACAGCGAAGGAACCAAAAGAACACGAGGAGGCCGCGCTGACTTGTTTTTGTGTTTGCTGCTTCGATCATTGTGGCCAGCGGAAGTAGGACGAAATCCGACAGGAACAGATCTACATGTCGCTAAGTTTGTATGGAACGTCAAAAAATCCATTAGTTATTCTTCTAAAATTATTTACTAAGACTGAATCTACAGTTCATAGGTACTTCTTCGTTTAGTCTGGGTTAGGCTAAAATGGGCTGAAATTAGGTTTTGACAATAATACTAACTTTGCTTTTTAGCTGAAGCTAATTTCAAAGCCAATATCAGCCATTCAGAGCTGTTCAACGACGAGACGCGGACGGCGCGAGGAGGTGTCAGCTTGCTGGCGCTACAGCCATTGATCTCGCTTTGGTCACGTAGCCACTTGGGAGAGCAGGTCGCGTGGAGGCCTTCCTCTCTTCTAGGCGGTGATGGCTCGGCCGCTTGTGCTTCTCTCGACGCGGACGAACATGGCGGTGCCTCAAGCATCTACATCGTCGGCAGCCGCAACCTCGGCAGTGGCGAAACCTGCCCGTTCAAGCTAATACACCGCAGACGAACTAAGGGAGCGGAATTGCGCAGCGCAACGAGCGAGGAGGCAGGCAGCGAAATCCACCATCGTTGTCAAGTCTCCGAATACACGGCGGGCGGAACCATAGAGTTATTACAATAAACGCTAGAGGCTCAGCTGGCGCTAGCGTCTACGGGACTTCCGGTTGCAAATTGAAGCAGACAGCATTCAGTCTACTTTTCCAGTCTTCCTTTGTATTCCTATGGGAAACCGCGCGTGAATTTTGTCTCTTCGCCGGAAAATAACATGAATAACAGCAGCGACGGCCAACTGTGCACTTGCCCTAACGCTGAAACTACGTACTCGCAGATATCCCGTGCTGTGGCATCGCCTGTCCCACCGGACGACAAGCAGGACCGCTGCATCATCTTGGAAGCCCACTCGTCATCTGCTCTGCCACGTGCCACTACGCGCCTATCATGTCGACCATCTACTGAGCTCCACGGGCAACAACATCATTGCGCCAGCATAAAAGAAGACGACCACCAACATTCCGGGCATTGGCAGCAGCGACGGCGAACTGTGCACTTGCCCTAACGCTGAAACTACGTACTCGCAGGTTAGTTCCATACCCTGTGGTCTATATATTTTTTGTTATTGTTCTTGTCGCTGCTGCCACAGCGTATAGTGCTATTTGCTTGAATTTTGTTGTTTACTCACGAAATGGCAAAGGACCTTACCAAACTGTTTGGTGAGTTAAATGAAGATTTGAAGAAAGAAGTTAGGACGCTGAAAGACTCATTCGACAGGGACATTAGGGCTGACCTGCGCGAGGTTAAGTCTGGCATGGACTTCATGAATGCCCATTTCGAACAAATGAAACAGAAGATAGATGATGTTCTAAGGGAAAACATGACCTTAAAAACCAAAACGACAACCTTCGCCAAACAAACGAAGCTATGCAAAAAGACATGAAGCAGTGCCAGGCTAGGCTACTTCACTGTGAGCAATATACGCGAAATGCAAACTTAGAAGTTAAAGGCCTGGCAAAACGTGACAATGAAGACCTTGAAGCCGTTTTGGCCCAGATTGGTGACCTTATCGGTGAGCCGATAACGCCCGCCGATGTTGAAGTGTGTCATCGTGTGCCAACACGTATTACGGGGGAAAGTAACATCGTCATCCAGTTTGTATCCGCCGTAAACGCGATGTTGTACTTATGAAGGCAAAAAAAAGACGTATCACATCCGTTGATCTCGGCTTGTCACCGGCTGTACCAGTCTTTGTGAATGAGCATTTATGCCCAGCGCTCAAGCGTTTGCTTGGGCAAGCTATCGGCAAAAAGCACGAATTTCACTGGAAATTTGTGTGGGTTACAAATGGAAAGATCTTCGCCAAAAAGACTGACAGTGCCCCGAGCATTCAAATTGTGACTGAAGATGACCTTGCCAAACTTTGCTAGGAACTGATATAAGCTACTATCACACTACATGGCTAGGCGGTATCACGACTTTATTTTGCCATCAGATGTAATAGAATGTTTAGAAACTAGGAGCAGTCTAGCAGCCTTTCATCTCAATGTGCGCTCTCTCAAAAATAAAATGGATGCATTAGATACCTTAATTTCTCATTTTCCATCCCAATTCGACGTTTTTTTCTTCACTGAAACATGGTATCATGATGGCGATGATATGTATGTCTTAAAAGGGTATAACAATTTTTATTTAAATCGGAAAGAGAAACGCGGGGGAGGTGTTTCTATTTACGTTCGGCAAGACATCCGGTGTGAAATTCTGGAAACGTACACTGAAATGACTGAAGACTTTGAAATATTAACAGTGAGAAGTAATAATCTAATTTTCTCGGTTGTATATAGGCCGCCGTCAGCGTGTTTTGATAGGTTTGGTTTGTTTTTGGATAGATATCTCGACTTTATATCGGTAAATAAGTTAAACCTTTTTCTAGGAGGGGATTTCAATGTAAATACTTTGCAACATTCGACTCTTTCGTCACAATTGAATAACATTATAAGCTCAAATGGTTTCATGAATGTTATCCAGTCTCCCACTAGAATAAATATTTCCTCCTCAAGCGCCCTCGATCTTTTAATTACAAATGTTTGTGAAAATGTTCATGACGCTGGTACAATCGCTAGTGACATTAGTGACCACATTCCCATATTCATATCCTGTTCCTATAGCACTTCCGTAAAAAGCTCAAATAGAGTTACATATGTCTTTCAGAACATATCCGAGCGTAATTTGGAAAAGTTTAGGACAGAGATCTCCCGCACTGACTGGGACCCAGTTTATTCTAAAACATGCGTAGATGAGGCGTACAACGCATTTATTGACGTCTTCAGCAAAATTTATAGCTCGAATTTTCCCTGGGAAACAAAAACAGTTGCTAAAAATATTCGGAAGCCCTGGATCACACCTCTGCACCTCAGAAAGCTAAAAAAGAGGGATCGTTTGTACAGGTCCTTTTTATCGACGAGAAATCCCGATAAACTGATCATTTTCAAGCAATTTCGGAACCGCCTGACATCTGAGTTACGAAAGGCTAAGCAAGAGTATTATACGCAGCTCTTTAAGAGAAATTCTAGAAAACGCCCAGAAATAGTTTGGAAAACTATAAATGAAGTTTTACGCCGCAGTGGACAGCGTAATGATGTAGGCGAACTTTCAATCAATGGCAAAAATATATCGGGAACGTTGTTAGCAGAACACTTTAACACAGCTTTTGTAAATTTAAATCCACCACCACATAATGTCAATGCTTCAAACTTTATTGAACACACAGTACACGAGACACTTTTTCTAACGCCGACTGATGAACACGAAGTATATAACGCGTTTGCGGGTCTCAGCAACAGTAGAAGCTGCGATACAGATGACTTACAAGTTAGGCCTGTGAAATTTGTTCTTAATAACATCGCACCTTGCTTGGTGCACATTTTTAACCTTGCCTTGTCATCAGGAACATTTCCCCGTAAAATGAAATTAGCTAAAGTATCTGTTATATTTAAAGGAGGAGACAGAAATCTCCTAACGAACTACAGACCTATCTCTATACTTCCAGTATTTTCCAAAGGGCTTGAAACGATTATTTTAAAACGCCTAAACTCTTTCTTTAATAAGCATTCTGTGTTAACGGATTGTCAATTTGGTTTCCGTAAAGGAAAGTCTACAGAATCTGCATTACTTCAACAAAAAGAAATTATTTTGAAAAATATAGAAAAGCGATTATTTACCCTAGGCATATTCATAGATTTTAGTAAGGCATTCGATTTCATCAACCACAAAATTATATTAGATAAACTATACTGCTACGGTGTCCGTGGCGTACCCCTATCCCTTTTTTACTCTTATCTTGAGCAACGTGCCCAATGTGTTGTGATCGATGGTCATACATCACCTTTTCTTAAAGTGCGATGTGGTGTCCCCCAGGGCAGTATTCTTGGGCCTATGTTATTTAATATATATATTAATGACATCGTCAACATCAATAAACAAATAAAATATATAATATATGCTGACGACACGAGCCTATTTCTTGCTGAAACGAATGTTGAAAAATTAATAGCCGACGCAAATAATGTCCTTAGCCTTCGCCAGTTTTTTATGTGGTCCAACAGCAATGCCCTTAAAGTGGTAGGGAAACAAATTTCAGCGCATCCATTTTCTAGCTTGAATGTGTTGCATATTGCACCCTAACCTCAAAAACACCAGTCTTCCGTTGAAAGGCACAGAAAACTAATTTTAAAGCTAAATAAACGATCTTCCAATGTGCACCTGGTGGATGCATGCGGAGCCTATTTGGGAGAGTAGTCTAGCAACGTTGTGGAATCTGCTACGTAGTCGTGACGTAGCAGATTCCTCTCGTGCACAGCGCCGCTCTTTGGCATTTCAACATTTTCCTTCTTAGCTTTCCTCCTCAACTCTCAAATCGCGATTAGAACCAAACAGTCCAAGAAGGCGGACAGGGTGGACTCTCCTCTTTCTCGGACCCTCGTTTGTGCAGCCGGATGCAGCCATTCTCCCCCTAGAAGATTAGTGAGTCGCTCAAACTCGGACAAAAGTTGCTTTTCCCCACCCCGTTCAGCCCTAAGCTGATAATTGCTGTGGAAGCTACGTGCTTCTTGAGGCCAACCACACGCTCGTCACCCCACGGGCACTTCGGACGACTCGGTTGTAACGCGCTGACGCTATTGACTTCACCACAACGCTGACAACGCCACCAAGGCCAAAGCTCATAGTCCCGCCAGCCTTGCTACGTCACGAATGCGGGGAAACTTTTCTTTTCTGTTTTTGTTTGCGCCGGATATCCCGTGACGCATCGCGCCCTCCGTTCACTTCTCTTCGAGCGCTCGCTCGAAGTGCACCGTTTGGAACGAAAAATATAGCCAATCGTTCAAAATACAAACGTGCGATTATGAATTACAGTTATTACACGTCATGCTTGACCCATTTCCGAACAGAAATTTGAAAATTTCAATTTTTGGTTTCAGTACCCCTTTAAGATCAACATCCAGAAAACAGAGGCTATTATTTTTTCGGCCGAAAAACAAAGCTGCTTAGCTATTAACAACAATACTAACTGGTTCTATACTCAGGTGGGTTAATAAAAAGTCATAAAACGCTCAGGAATGATTTTTTTCTCAGAGCATCTTTTGTGGAATGACCA
>JAZHYW010012629.1:0-18384 GCA_037355805.1 Ixodes ricinus | reverse complement strand
CGAGGGCGTTACAGCAGGGGTTACAATGCTGAAAAAACACATCTTCGTTTTCACTGCACACTTGCAGCTCAGCCAGCCCATTCCACTTTCGTATCGTTTTAACAAAAAAGAGTTGGCTTTCATGCTCGTCCTGGCGTGGTACTTTCTAATTTTGAAGGCATGATCGTTCCGTTTAGAAATATAATATGGTTCTTTAAAGTAAGTTTCACTATTAATTCCAGTTTAATTTTTAAATATCAAACAAAAACTTTAGACACAATTTTTTACGGCGGGCTGAGAGAGGTTCCCAATTTAGTTCAGTCTTCATTTGAGTACAGCTGTCTCTCCGCCCGTACCGTCCCAGAACAAACCTAGCAGCTCTATTTTGAATTTATTTTCAAGTTTGTTTAATAATGTCTTTTGTTCCGGGTCCCCGACGGCACGAGCATATTCCAAAATTGGTCTAACACATGTTAAATACGCTGTTTCCTTTAAGTTAGGGAGTGAACATTTTAGGCTTCGTTGAATAAAGTTCAGTGCCCTACCAGCTATACAATCACGTCATCCACATGTGAATTCCACGAACAGTCAGTTGATATCGTAACACCCAAGTATTTATACTTATTTTCCTTGTTTACTATATCGTTATTTATGTAATACTGGGTTTCAATTTTCTTCTTCTTTTTAGTAAAACCTAAATGCACACACTTTTTGGGATTTAAAGTCATTTTCCATGTAGAGCACCACGTAGTAATGCACTCTAAATCTATTTGTAACAGGGTGGCATCATCTTTGCTACTAATTTTTCTGTACACCACGCAATCATCGGCAAACAACCGAACACAAGATGAAATACCCAAGGAAATATCATTGATATATATTAA
The DNA here is from genome assembly GCA_037355805.1 of Ixodes ricinus. Lineage (NCBI taxonomy): Eukaryota > Metazoa > Arthropoda > Arachnida > Ixodida > Ixodidae > Ixodes > Ixodes ricinus. Next base: position 17,521 of record JAZHYW010012629.1, on the reverse strand, counting down.
AAATAAAAGCGGCCCTAAGACAGAGCCCTGTGGGACCAACAATGTAACATTAACGTATACCGAACTTTTTTATCATTCACTAATACACACTGACAACGCTCTAGCAAATAATTTTCAATCCACCTTAGTACCGTCAAGTCTATATTTAACATCTTAAGTTTATTTAGCAAAAGTGAATGCAGAAACGTGGTCGAAAGCTTTGCGAAAATCTAGGAATATACAATCTGTTTGGCCTCCCTCATCAACATCAGATGACAAATCATGATAAAATTCGGCAAGTTGCATGGCGCAAGATAAGCCTTTACGGAAACCGTGCTGTTCTTTAGATAGTAGATTGTTCTTTGTCATGTGATTTATTATTTCAGTGTATAAAATATGTTCTATGACCTTGCATGAGATGGAGGCATACCTCGGCAAACTCACTCATGAGTGCGATCACTCACGATCACTCACGCTCACCGTCAGATTTGAGGTGATCGTGAGTGAGGCCGCGAGTCTCGAAAACTTATGAGTGTGAGTGTGAGTGTGATCGTGAGTTATGTGAACTCATGAGTGTGAGTGTGAGTGTGAGTCCTGAGAACTCATGAGCGTGAGTCTGATCGTGAGTGTGATCGTGAGTTCTGAAAACTCATGAGTGTGAGTGTGAGTGTGAGTCCTGCCAACACATGAGCGTGAGTATGATCATGAGTGTGATCGTGAGTTCTGAAAACTCTTGAGTGTGAGTTTGAGTCCTGAGTGTTTGAGTGTGAGTTCTGAGAACTGATGAGCGTGAGTGTGAGCGTGAGTTTTGAGGACTCATGAGTGTGAGTGTGAGCTTGAGCTCTAAGTGAAGTACTGATAGTCATGAGCGTGAGTTTTGAGATCTCTTGAGTGTGATTGTGAGTTTCGAGGCTCATGAGCATGAGCCTGAATCAAGACGTGAGTCTTAGGGTGGATATGAGTCCGGTGATTGCATTAGTCTGCGTGATGACGTGAGTCTGAGGACCATGGCCATGATGAGTCGCGGTGAGCGCTGGTATTATCTTAGCTGTGTTGGTCACGTGAGCTCCCGGGCTATCTTAGTGGGCGAGGAGACTCCGCTTCGCAACTACTGCGTGGGGTTCAGGGTTGGTTTGGGTGTCGCTCGCCTGCTCCTCCGCCATGTAAACGCGCTAGGACCTGTGGAGGGCGGAGGAGGAGGGAAGGGGGGTGCTTGTTCTTGCAGGCTTCTCCTTGCCAACGCCCTCTGCAATGTCTCAGCCAGCTGTGGAGGGCAGAGGGGATATGGGGGGGGGGGGGTTCGCTTTCGTCTCTCCTCGGCGTTTGCTCTTCGCTTCACGGTAGACGGCGAGACGCCAACGGACTGATGGCGCCTCGAGGCGGCGCGGTAACGTCGGAGTTGGGGAAGAGCTCCAAACGGTTAGCGCTCCTCTCTATGTGGCATAGAAAGGCTCGTGTGGATTTCGGCTCCTGTTGCCAAGTTGGTGCCGGTGGGCATAGAATTTTATGATTGCGTCAACTATAACATTCGCACGGCTGCGATAAAATTAAGTGACTCGCATAATCCTCCATCAGCATCCAGTCGCACAAACAATTTGATCTTTCCGCGCACCTCAGCGTACCTTTCGCAAATGAGTCATCACTCAGGAAGTGCAACAAAGGCGGTGTCATGATCGATCGAAGCTTCCAGTGAGATCTTTCACATATGTGCGATATCATGCTTTTATGTGTCGTTCAGGGGCCAGCCGGCAATGGCCAGGCGGCGCCACGAGAGTGCTGCATTCAGCACCACAAGCGGAGGTGTCTCTGTTATTGGGGCGGCCAGTCTGCCTGTCGGGCTGTGGCGAGCGACGGCGACCCCGATTTCAGCAGTACCCGTTGAGCACGTGCGGGCCATGTCCTTGGTTCTTTTATGCGCTTTTTTAAGACCATCGGGAGCCTTGATAGGTCGAAGTGTTTAGAGCATATTTATAGAGTTGTCATTTGGACACCAGTTTGAGTTGTCTTCACCACTTATGGGGTCGCTCTATAATAATCGCCGCCCGATCGGTCTGTGCTTCGCTCGCCTCCCAGGAAGTGACACAACACAACGTGAAGGCAGCGAATGGGTTTACTGTACTTCCCGGTTGCCCGTCTTCGAGAGCCGGCAGTCCGGACCCGCCGACCCTAGTTGTCGCCCGTCGTTCATAGCTCGCAGTCGGAGTCCGTGTCCACGCCTGCGGGTCGTCCTTCCTACGCCAGCACTGCGTAGGCTAGCTGTTCCGGGCTATCACAGCTAGAGTCTCGCTGCGGAACCACTCCTGGATCGTCCTGGCTTAGGCCGGTATGGCCAGGGCTCGCCGTTTCCGCCGGTCCTGATCCGAACATCGCTGGTGGAATGCTCCGGGGATCGCCATGGGCCAGACCAGTCAGAACGGCTCTATCGTTCCTGCCCGGCCCCAGCCTCGTGCAGCACGCTCTTCCTCTTTCCTCGCCGGCTGGCCCCCGCTCGCGTCTCGCTCGACCGTCCTCTTCTTCTCCCGACGACCCCACGACACTAGAATAAAATGTGGGTAATTAGAACCAAACTCTGCATGCTACAGAACAGTTCAGAAGCCTGGTGTAAAAAGGCGACAGGCAACAAAGTGTACGTGTGAGAACGATATTTACGCTTCGCATAAGCTTTTTCTGAAGAAATACTTCTGCATCCTGTTTTCTGCACGCCGTCACATTTGTTCCCAGACTCTGCATTAAATTTGGTAGCCGAAACAAGCAAAAATTTGTTCTACGAAAATCCACTATTTGAAAACTCGCAGGTTTGGAAGGTATTGGCTGCGACCGCACGTGCCGAACGGCGCGCGCGGTCGCAACCAAATGCACGACTACAACTACGAGTGCCGGAACGGGCCGACGGACATCTCGCTTGAAGACCTGATCGCCTGATTCTCGACGTCACAGCGAAGCAACAATCGGCCCGATTTTTCCTACCGTATTTCTTTATGTGGCTGTCTCAGAGACTCGTAAAACAACTTCAATAAATATGTTATTTTGACGAGTAGTCTGCAAAACGAGTTCGTCGGACCACTTTCCAAGCCTGCACATCTATTTTCGTTCACTTCAACAATTAATGTAAAATTCACTTACTTGATGCGTCGCACTGCAGTAATCCACTTTGTCGCCGTGTCGCTTCCCAAGATCTTGAAGGGAAGCGGTAAAGTTTGACGCTTGAGTCACCTTCGCGACTGTGGCAGTCTTGCACGCAGCAGTAGCGACGTTTATTTTTTGGGGAAACTCTAAGAGATAGGCGAGATGTCACAGGAACCCGGTGAGGTCATAGAGACGTGAAGTTGAGACTCTACGTTTCACCGAATAACGGCTTCCAAAAAGGCTCCCGCCGATCCGAAATGCCACGTTCACACGTGTCTCACTCAATGAATTTACTTGGCTCATCGGGATGTCGTAGAATGTCGCCGTGCGCCGTGTGCCTGCTTACACTGGCGAAGTAGATGACGGCGCGCGCGCGTATTCGCCGCAACGTCGCGGCGCTCTGCCCCACGGTCCGCTGGCACGGCGTTGCTCGTGCGCGCCGGCTGGACGCGACTCCGAGGCGCCAATTGCCCGGGCTTCTCGGGCTTCGTGCATGACGCTGTGCTCCCCTTGCCCGTTGTTTACTCATGTTGCGTTTTTACGTTGTTATGGTTGAATGCATAGGTACTCAGAGTGAGGTAAGAATTTCTTGTAAAACAATAAAGAATATAATTGATAACCAACTTTTTACAATTCAATTCTAAAACACTTCTTAACGCTTGAAGGCCTATGACACATATCGCAATGATTCAAGCCCGTAATGAAATTTTACAATGGTGTAGCAGAGGGCAAGATTGATCAGCGGGTCGTTGAAGTGCGCTACTGCGTTGAATGAATACTTGTTAACCGAACGACAGACAATCTGTCTCGAACCGATGGTTACAGAAACGTCGCGGGTTTGATAATTATGTAACATAAATTATAATATTTCTTGTGAATGTGCAACTCAATGACTAGAGAAACCGTTTGTCATAATTTCCGCGAGTTATGAAAAAATAAAAAAGACCCACTCAACTTCAACTTTCCGAATGTGCTGCTAATTTCCGGGAACTAAATGAGCGAAATAATGCTAAATATTGTATTTAAAAACACCGCCCAGTTCAATTTTGATATGCGCGGACATTGTGCCCGCGTGAGGTGTTGCGGTCGCGTCGCAAAGCTGTGACACTTCACGTCGTGCAAGCACGCACACTTAAAGTGACCATGAAGACGCCTTCGATATTTTATTTTACAACTGGAATAGGCTTCAGGCAGTGTTGACAAAGTCATAACCTGTACTGACGCTTGTGTGCCGAACAAATCACTTGAATAGACAGACCCCGCCAGTATTCCTACCCGTGGCGACACCTCGAAAAGGCAAGAAGACCGATTTTCCGTGACGTTCAAGGCTAAGATCGGAGTAGGCTGTAGGCTGCAAAGGCCGGTTCATACATCTGCGTTCCGAGCTGCAGAAACGACACGAAGGACATGCTCTCCAGGGCCAAATAAAGATACTATTATTATTATGACAGACACCGGGACAACCGTGACACATGATTGCTTGACAAAGCTGCTCATTGCATTATCTGTCACGCTCTGTAATGCGAACAGAATCGTCCCGGTGTCATGACGTTGGTGTTGTTTCTGTCGTTTCTGTCGCTCGGAACGCAGATGTGTGAACCGGGCTTGAGGTAATAGACCGACCTCACCGCGAGTTTCGCTACGCCTCCTCTGGCGCAATGCATTGCGGGAACTGCATGTAGTCTTTCCGCACGAGGGTCAACGCCGCGGTAGGCTTGCGCGTGTCGATCACGAGCCTTCTCGTGCACTACCGCTGCCTCCTGTGAAGTACTACTATGACTGCGTCACGCACGCTCCAGACGGTTCGTGAGATCGGTCTACTGGTCAAAGCGAACGGCGAGCTCTCGTTTTCTTTCTTTGTCGGAAGGTGTTTACAGATATTGCGTTTTCCTGGTTGATAGCAATAAACTATTGATATGTCGGACCTGAAATGTTCACAGTACACACGAATGAGCACTGTTGAATACTATATAAATAGGATTACGCTTTCAGCGAGAGCTCGAGCACGTAGAATCGGTCAGCTGTCCAATGGCAAAGAAGACGACATAGACGATAGATCTCCGCCAACTCCGACTCTACAAGCTACAACAGTGTAAATACCTCGTTCATCGACTCTTAAAGACTACTGAAACCGACAGGTTAACCTATACGTCACTACCTTTTTTGGAACACTTGCAAGACGAGAATGCAAAACGTCAGTTTTTGTATTTCGCGTGCATTACTGGGCACAAAATAAGCCTCACGTGATTCTACAGAAAATGAGCCTTAGGTATACTAGGCCACCACTGCGCCGAGAAACACCCCTTTTAGAAAAAGTTTGTAACGATTCAGCATCTCGCGAGCTTCGAGTGTGCACGCAGCCAAGAGCACGACTGAAAGCAACGAATGCGTCTGGCCGTCTGGCTGCCGCACTCTCAAGAAAAAAAGGTGTAAAAGGGTGTATCGTTACACCCTTTGTCCCATATAATACATCCCAAAACTTCATTTCGACGTACAGAGGCTTATAGTCGAACAGACGGCCCCAAATTTTACGAGGGGCTTGATAACGGTGCGATATAACTTTTTAAATAGCTAAAGTACGTATCAATAACCACAGAAAGAAAACACCGAATTTTTACAGTAGGGCCAAGAAAACCCCGATCATTTTTTTTTGTAGTCGGTAAAACGTACATTAGCTATTTTAATAAGTTGTACCACACGGCTATCAAGCCCCTCGTAAAATTTTGGGCCGTCTGTTCGACTGTAGGGCGGTGTACGTCGAATCGAAGTTTTGGGGTGTATTATATGGGACAAAGGGTGTAACGATACACCCTTTTACACCCTTTTTTGAGAGTGCGAGCGCCGAGCCTCAGCTTCATAGGGCGCGCTCCTTACGTAAACAAATATCGTTAGACAGGCCGAGCACGCGCCCAAACGGCCAAACGTATCCAAAAGGCCGCCACGCCGCACGCACCACTCCAGCAACGTAAGCGCACAGAGCACTGCGTACAAAGAGTGAGGAGCGTTTGCGCTTGCGCGGCGCCACCTGCGCCCTGTCCGTAGCGGACACCGTAGTGCGCTGCGAACACGCGAAGAACGCGAGACGTCAAGAAGCCAACGCCGCGTCGATGAAAAGAGCAGAGAGAGAGGCGAAAATGTCGTCTAGACGTCCGAGTAAAAAAAGAAGAAAGTGTCGACGAAATGTAACAAGTTTTGTCGAGCATCAAATGTCGAACAAACGATCTGCGGATCACACATCGATGAAACAAATGTCGAAGAAACAATCTGCCGATGAAACATCGCAGTGTCGATGAAACGATCTGTCTATGAAACATTGTTCGACGAACTGATTGCCCATTATAGAACTGCGCGCCAAGAATGACGCGGCTTGCCACATGAAAGCTGGCGCGCCCTAAGTGATCGAGAGCGCGACAGACACACGGGGACGACCCCAAACCCCCAAACCACTCCAAACCAAACCAAGCAAAGCCATGCCAGACCAATCCAAACGAAATCAATCCAAGGACGGCTGCACGTATCAAGGTAATAAATGCTGATAGTATTTGAAAAAGGCCGAGATGACTGAAAAACAATGCCGGCCGATGATTCCTTAAATCGCAGCCCTACTCCGGCAAGCACGGTCGATCAACAAAAGCAGAAGCAACTCGAGTGAGAAGGAAAACTCGGCCTCCGCAGCCTCTGCTCATAGAATAGCATACGACTGACGGACACCACTGCCAACAGGGATTATGGTGAGATTTCAAACCAGAGGTACGTCACGTGAAACCACCCTACCTAATATTAACGCCCTCCCAAAACCGAAAAAGAAATTTGGTCGATGCATATGTTTACTATATCTATATGCTGCATAAACTTCCGTAGAAGTACGTGTGGGTGGCACAAAAAAAAAAAAAAGAAACGGGGGTGATATATGTAGTAATCGTTTATTTGTGTACAAATGAGCGAGGTATGCACAGCGAGGCGATACTCTAATCACTGCGACGATGTATGTCACCTGTCGGAAGGCGCGTTTGTGTTTTACCGCCGCCCTTGTCAGCAGGCGAAAGTTCAACACACTCACTTTCGTCAGCTTGCATTTAGTTTCTTTCGTAATTAATCCAGGTTAACGAAATTTGGTAGAAATGTGCGGAGCATAAACATAAACATAGTACATTTCTTTTAAATTGGATAAGCGGTTCAGAAGTTCGCTGTCTTGGGGTAGTTTCCCCGCCGCACGACTCACGCGAAGACAAACCAACGGCTTGCGAGAAACAAAAGAAAAACACAAAGAAAGCAACCTGTAAGCATGATGAAATGTGAGTGTGAGGACCTGTGAGTGTGATGAGCGTGAAGACCTGTGTGAGTGTGAGGACCGTGGGGAGCTGTGAGTGTGAGGACCTGTGAGTGTGCCGTGATGACCTGTGAGTGTGAGGACCGTGAGGACCTGTGAGTGTGATGAGCATGATGACCTGTGAGTGTGAGGACCGTGAGGAGCCGTGAGTGTGAGTGCCGTGAGGACCGTGATGACCTGTGAGTGTGATGAGCGTGATGACCTGTGAGTGTGAGGACCGTGAGGACCTGTGAGTGTGATGACCTGTGAGTCTGATGACCTGTGAGTCTGATGGATTCGTGATGACCTGTGAGCGTGATGACCGTGATGATCTGTGAGCGTGACGACCGTGATGATGACGGCGAGTGAGTTTTGGTTTTGTGTTGAACCGTGAGGGTGAGTCCGGGTGATGACCCTATTTTGAATAAATCGTGATCGTGAGCGGGCGTGAGTTCTGATTGAGGAAAAAATAGTGATCGTGAGTTTGAGTGAGGACAGCTTAAAATGCCGACCTATGGATGGAGGTTAGTGAAATAGGCCTGTAGTTTTCGACATCTTTCCTAGAACCACCTTTGTGAATAGGGACTATGTGAGCAGTCTTCCAGTCGTTTGGCAAGAGACCCACAGATAACGACTTCTCATAGATTAAATAAAGATAGAGTGAAACCGGATGAGCACAGCGCTTAAGCACACGAGGAGATATGCCATCTGGGCCATTAGCCTTAGTTTCGTCAATACTCTTTAGTAGCACTTCGATACCACTCACGCTTAGTTCCACTGGCTGCATTATTGGGACAGTGCTCACGGGTGAAAAACAATTACAGTGGTATTTGGGTAAGAAAACAGATTGAAAGTAATTATTTAGACACGAAGCTTTTTCTGCATCATCTACAATTACCTGCTGGTTATAGGTAATTTCGTTTATTCCTGCAAAATTTGTGCCGCATCCCTTTAAGTATTGCCAAAACATTTTAGAATTTGTTTTCATCCTATCATTTAGTCTACAAAAATAATTTTCCTTAGCACTTTTTATATTCAACTTGTATTCCCGAGTCACCTCAGCAAGTTTCTCTAAGTGATTGTTACTTTTGGTTTTTTTAAATCTAACAAATGCTCGCCTACGTTTTTTAATTATTCCAAGGACACGTGAAGTCACCCATGGTTTTTTCGTTTTTTCAACTTTGCCGAATCTATGCTTGGGATATACTTATTCGTAAGTTCAAGTAACTTCTTTTTAAAAAGCGACCATAATGCGTGGATATCATAATCCTCAGACAGACACTCAAAAACAGGTAAGTGGTCAAGAAGTTCACTGGAAATACCACAGTAATCACCTTTCTCATAGAAAAAGACTCTTCTTGATGCACACGACTTCGACCGATTAGTTTTAGTGTTTATGCCTGCAACGACCGCGAGATGATCACTAATACCCGGAATGACGTCTACCGAACTAACGAGATTTGGTGAGCTACAAAAAAAGAGGTCTAGAATACTATTATCCCGAGTTGGCTCTTTCACGTACTGTAACAATCCGAAAGTGTCCGATATGCTTTTCATTTCAAGGTTGACGCGGCTATTAACCTTATTTACACAAGTGCCGTCTTGCCAGTCAAGGTCTGGCAAGTTAAAATCTCCCGCTAAAAAAATAGTTCGGCCAGAGGCCTCAGAGACAATATCGTACAGTAGTTGCAATGTGCTGAAATCTGAGTTTGGTGGTCGGTAAAACGCCCCAACAACACACGAAGAATGATCAGTTAAAGTGACTGTGCACCAGATTGACTCGACGGCGTCGTGACCAAGATCGAGTACAGATGACGTTAGTGAAGAATGAATTAGCAAAAGACCCCTCCACCGAGGCGGGGCCTATCCTTCCGATAAGCAATAAATTCCTTCGGAAATACTTCACTATCGCTGATAGAGGGATTTAGCCAAGATTCAGTACCAAAGACAATATCAGCCTTGACAGACGCGATTAATCCTGCAAATTCATCCACTTTATTTACTATACTTCTGCAATTTACAAGAACAGCAACCAAATCACGACGAACTGTTTCCTTTTTTTAGTGGGGCGTCAATGTTTTGGGACAGGAACAACTTCTTCTCTTTCTTTGTCCCAAGTGAAAACCTTTCCATTGATAATTAGTTTGTCAAAATTTAATTTTACCTGATTGTCTCTATCTGTCTTTTTAATTTTTGCGAATTCCCATAGTCGCCTGCGGATGTCTCGAGTTTCGGGTGAGTAGTCCTGGTCCACGCTGTAGATTGTACCCTTAAACTTTTTGGCGTTCAACATAATGTCCTGCTTTTCTTTGTAAGACGCAAAATTTACAATAATCGGTCTTTTCTTTCCTTGATTGTAACGACCAATTCGATGCGCCCTTTGTACAGACGTCAATTCGATACCCAAGCTGGTTTTACAAATGCGCTCGATTATTTTTTCGGATTGATCCCACGTTTCTGAGTGGTTGTCCTCTACACCATAAAAAACAAGATTTTGCCGGCGACTTCTATTCTCCAAGTCTACGCTCTTGTCTTTCAAGTCCTTAACTTGTTGGGCTAAATATTTGATAGAATCAGCTTGTTCAGATACCAGTTTGTTAACGGCTTCGACCTGTCCCTCTGCGACTCCAAGTTTATTGTTTATTTCAGCTATCATAGTTTCGTGCTTGGTGAACCTGTTTTCTATAGAGTCAAGTTTCTTCATAATGTCTGCCTGACCACCCTGTAGACTTTTTAGTAAATCTACTTCTGCAGAAGTAAGAGGACCCGGATTTAGCTCTATATCCCCAGAGAGCAACAACAAAATAATTAGGTATAGCACGCGGTTTGCAAAGAGGCGAAATCGTCTGCGCGACAATTGCACATTGGTTCGCTTACAACAATCAGTACCGACACTTGGCATGGGAGGAGCCGGCAACGCACAGAGCAGTTTTCGAACATGAATAGGGTAGTAATAACTAACCTGCATCAGTAACAGTGACGTGAGCTGCATGTCGGCAAGCGTGCCGGCTCCGAATCCCACGAAGCCATTGTGCCGCGCGTCTATATAGCCTCCGTTGTGGTCACATGGTTCCTCGAAGACCGGCAGAGCGCCACCGTCGAACGGCTTATCCAAGGGGAGCTTGCAATCGGTGATGACTGGCAGTCCGATAACGCTGATGCCCGTCGACACGTGCCATCCAGTTGTCGTACTCGTAGAAGCATCGGGAAAGTACGGGGCTGCTGCTGCTTCGTTGCCCACGCCGAGCAAGACAGTCGTTCCGAGCACGAAGAAAACCTGCATCAGTAACAGTGACGTGAGCTGCATGTCGGCAAGCGTGCCGGCTCCGAATCCCTGCTTCAAACGGTTGCCGACCCCTGGTCTACGCAACTACTCAAGTGGACAAGTTCACTTTTGGCGATCGGAGGTGGATTCCGGATTTCGCGAACTAAGACTAAGACAGTGCGTGCCTTTGTGATTCCAGCAGCGAACTAGTTCACCAGTCTAAATCACTGAATAGCGTAGTTTGACCACATAGGTCAGTTAATCCCGCTTTGGAGAAGCGACAAACGTGAACATTCACCACATCGGTGATTTCGCTGCTGAAACATGGCTCCATACATTGAACTGCCTTACGGCTTCGTTCGTTTGTGTCTATCACTGATGATAAATTTCACACCTTGGGGCAATAATCTTATATTCGTCAGTGCTTGTCAAATTTGAGCATTGGAACTGCTCGAACTGCAGAAATGTTCCTTCGACGGAAACTAAAGCATTCGAAATGAGCGCAGCCCACACCTGTGCAAAGAGCAAGATTACCAGTGGCTACCAACATGGCCTTTAAGTCCCCGCATAATGCAGATGAAAACCATGCACAGTTTTGCACTGCAAGAAGGTAAAATCACGGCCAGAAAAAATGAATCCAGCTCTGCAATGTTGATTTTATGGTCAGCTGCATCTACTGTAAGCAACTAGGAGTGCACTCTGATGGCACTTGACGACAGAGTCCCAAGTTGAACCTCGAACAGCCGTTACGGTGGCATCAGAGCAACACATGCTTCAGCAGAGACATCCGTCGAAACAATTATATCACCAGTAGTAAGAAGCAAACACTGCGCCCGGCAACACTACACTATTTCGCAACAGGCTTAATTTGAGTTACGGCATCTCAAAAAGAAGGTTTACAGTTTGTAGGTCAAAGGGCAATTTCTGAAAATATTACACACCTCCAACCAATGTCCTTTTGTGATAGCACCACGGGCAGCCGTAGTACCTGTTGAATTGCTTCCGATTTAGCACTGCTGCTCTAGCAGGAGTATCTGAAATGCAACACACTGCATACACCTTGGATGAAAGGGCCTGTTATTTTTGTGGTAAATCCCTCTCGAGTGAGCCGATTTTTTTAACTGCTCGACGAAACCACTGAGAAGGGAGACATATCTGGCTTCTTTTTGCCGAACCAGATTCCGCCAAGCAAAAGGTTCTGCCACGAAAGAATGGGGGAAGCTCATTCAGCATCATGTGAATGGGCCACATAGTGTTTTTGCTGGATTTAACAACTGGTGATCCATCGGTACTAAAACTAGCCGTGAGATGGTGCATTGTGCAGCCAAACTTCTCTTGTGCTTTCCTCAGAAGGTCTCTGTCGGGCAGGACAGTGAAGATGTCGTGTGACCTCTGTGCAATCTTTTCCAGGGTGTCCCACAGAGCCTCCTTGCAGTTTTCCCCATGTGTTGTAGTTGCTTCCGTAGATTGAAAATGATAGAAAATGTCCCACCAGCCACCATTCCCTCTGCTCCATACAGAGTGCTGCACTGTGAGCACCTTATGTTCTTGTCTCAAAGGGGAGTTTTACAGACACCGAATGCCCTAGAGCATTGGTCGCAAAAAACAAAACAAAAACAGCATGCCTCGCTGGTTTTCTGCAAACTTTCCGGAAAAGGAATTTCAATTTTGGTGCCACCAAAATTCCAGAAAGAGTGTTGACTAGTCTTAAAAGACCCTCAGTCTGCGTCCACGAGAGGCCGGCGGACACAACATATGCCAAGGTAACCAACAGAACTTGGCCTCGGGTCGTATCCTGACCAGGAAGACGGCGGCGACTGCACATTTCCTTAACCTTTTTAAAGTCGGACTGGTCATCATCGTCACTGGCGGCAGAGTTGAATTCTTCTCTCTCGGAATTTTGCTACTTCCATTCTATTATGCTCTGATAATACCATGGTTGTCTTGATTGTCACCAGTGTCAGAACGCACAACACCAGACACTGCTCCTTTTTTATTGTTTGGATTTTGAGGAGGCAGCAGAAGTTGATGAAACAGGGTTGGACCCAGCCTGGTCGGCTGCAAACTCGCTGGTTGCCGAGCCACAGTGTGCGCAAGGCCACCAGCGATGACTACAACTGTGGTGCCGGCCACTGCTGAGACTGTGGTGACTGCATTTACCGGGACATCAGCCACAACTGGAAGTGCAAGCGCAAGAAGGACGTCAGCTGTGACCCCCAAAAAAGGGTAAATTCGGGGAGTTCTTAAATGACAAATCAATGAAGGAAATTTCGCATACCGCATACCCCATCAAAGGTCCGAGGACTAATGAAATGCAACCCTAATTCGGGTTGCAAGGCAGAAGCGCCTTCCTCGATCATATTGTCCGTACCGTGGCTGGGATTTCAACTCGGAGAACGGGCGTTTGCAGGCTCGAAGTTCGCCCCGGAACCACTGAGGTGGCTACTCCTGACTGGGATACAAGCATGGAATGAATTCTCACGCCTAAAAATACTTCATGTTCCGAATCCTCAGGTGATTGCGTCACAGGGTGAAGCTTCGCGAGGCGAAACAGTAGCATTTCCACCTGCGCTTCCAAAGGGGGAGGCCGAGCCTGACGCAGTGATGGTAAGAAGCAAATGAGCTGTACAGAGTTAATGAGAAACATGGATGCCTCGCTTTTCACAACAAGCAATAGGCTATTTTATCGCACGGTTATTAGATTTTAACCAATGCTGAATATATTTTTGATAATTCGCACTTCCTCGACTAGCAATGCCAAGTGTATCATTTATTGAGAGAACTAGGATTGCCATAATGTCCGAGCATGGCGTATCGCAAAAAATGTGGATAGGTTAAGGGCCTGCCCTTTCTTCGTGATAAAGAAGCCAAACAAAAAAATGGTGTGGCGTGCTTCGATGGTGCGCCCACAAGCAGCGTGCCATCGAAGTCAGTGGAACGCATAGTTGCGCCACGGGAGCCGAACGAGTGACTTCCAGTTGCAACGCTGGTGTAGCATCGAAGCTTGCGACTAGCCAAGCGAAGGTCAAACACATCTGAGCAGGACACATTCACACAGCACATTTTTCGGGAGTTCCTAGTGACCTCCAGGTGGTGCAGCACGTACCAAAAGCCACGCGCTTTGTTGTTTATATTTCAGTGTATCGTGAAAGTAGTGGTGTTTCAGTATACAAGTGAGAGTTGAAAGCTATGAGGAGACAGCCCTCCAAATTTTGAAAAAGTCAATGTTTTGTATTGTGTCTCATGATGTTGTTGTGTGCATCTGTTCAATAGGACCATATAACCTGTGGCCTCTGGATGCTTTCTGGCATCCCTAAGACTGTAATACTGTGGTACATTGGCTGGGATTTGAATTGGCTAACCAGGCCTCTCTAGGCTAGCACTTTGCCTCGGAGCTACCGAGGTAGCTAGCAAGCATCAAATGAATTGTCATGCCGAAATAGACCTCCTGTTACATAGTATCGGGAACTGCCTCGCAGGATGAAGTTTCTCAAGCTTGTGGGACGCAACCAGGAACTCCTCATGCGTGGTTCCCCAGGCACAAGCTGCGCCTGTTGCAGTGATGGTGAAATGCAGACCACATGTTCTGCTAATGGTCCAGTGCAAGCACAGTAGAATATTGATGATAACGAATCTTACGGGGTCACAGAAAAAGTTAGTATTATCTGAAATTCGTAGCATCTAAGAACGAACTATGTACCATATTTTCCATAAGTCGCACCCCCTATTTCGATACATTTTCACGGATGAGTTAGTATATACGTCACACCCTTGTATAAGACGCACATGTTTTGGCGACGACAGCAGCCTGCAACGTGCTGCCACAGCGTCGTTGCAGCGGCTCTACGTGTCTCACTCACTCAAGTATTTTCACATAGAACATTGCAAATTGTTTGTGTCGTAGCCAAAAAGACCACAGAGCACTTATCTGGAGAAAGTGGAACACTGCACCTGGAATAAATATTTTGATCAAAAATGTGATTAATGTATGTGAACTACAGATAGTAATCCTTTCTTATCAGTGGCTATGCAACTATGTGGGTCAGGCAATGTTCCTCAGATAGGTACCATGTTGCATACTTCTACAAACTTTATCAGATCGCATCTGTTTCTCATGACAGCAATACTTTTTTCAAAGATCGACATCGGCCAAAATCTTCTGTTCACAAAAAAAAGTGTGAAGACTTGTTAGGAAAGTAGGCTGACAGCCTCATCACGAAGGAGGCTGCCATATCGATATAAGGGACGAATGTCCTGAAGGGGAAAAAGCCCTACAGGAAGATATCAAACAAAGCGAGGTTTCGAGGGCAGACAGAGGCCTTGCCCTGCCGGACACCAGAGAAGGTGAATGTGTTGCGCAGTAAGTACCACTTTTTATGATTTATCAGTGTTCAGTGCTCTAAAGATTCATTTTGCCAACAAGCCTCTGCTATCAAAAGCAGAATTATTTTCGAAGGAAATTTTGGGGACAAGGAAAAGGCCAGTCTAGTGGTGCGTTGGGTGTTCGATTCAGTGGTTACACTGTGTGAGGTCTGTCTGTTTGTCAGTAAAAGTGATGTTGGTCCATGAAGTAGTTGAGTAGTTTAGACATTTGAAGTGACTACAAACCTGGTATATTTAATATGCAACATGCGGTACTGGAAGCGTTATGTCCCTGCTCCAGAGTACGAGAGTTTGGCGCTCCGTTCACTAAACTGTTATGAGCGCTGATGGAGACTGATGCTGGAGTACACTCTCCGTGCACCTACCCCTTACACATGCACTAAAGATGTCCCTAAGATTGTCTGTTCTTCGTGATAACTTATTTCACAGACTCCAAGCATTTTAGAAGTCCAAGAATTATCGTCATGCGATGTCTACTTCCATAATAAACATATGATAGAAGTTTGTGCCATGCCCATTTCTGAGTGGCAAACCTTGGAGCCCAGAATTCAGCGGAGCCTGCAGTGTAATGACGGGCGCGCGCCAGAATTTTCTGCTCCAAAAGGGGTGTGGCATCAGCTTCGATCACATTTTTAGTTAAAATGATAGACGTAACACGAGCATAATTTTTGGATTTTTAGGATGCTTAGAGCCCGTAGAATGAGTCAGCACCAAGGACAGACGACGTCAGAAGTGTCTTCGGTGCACCTTTAACGGTGCACGAATTTCTTCCTCACACTGCGTGTCATCACTTCCCAAAATGAGATGGCTGAGTCAGGAGAAACATATTGAGATGAGGAGACAGTCCGGACCGCTGCACTTTTTCAGTCGAATGGTGCTATGTTCAGTAAGCAAAAATAATTAGGTTGGGATTGCAAATCAATAACATGAATTTAGCATTCCAGAAGTGGTTGTTTTGCGTGTCTTCTCTGAAACCCAATATCAACAAACCTTGCTCTCACAAAAGATTCAAGGATGCACTTCGTATCATTACCAACTGATTCGCTTTACACTCTCCACTCACATATTTTTATAGGCTGCATTTATTGACTCTTTTTTGAAGAATTAGTATTTTCGCAGCTCGTGTCCATGCTAATGCTCGTATTGTAACTCCACATCTGGAAGTGGCTGTGCAGCTTTTCGGTGGTTACGATCCTTCTCGTTCTTGTGTGCTGTTTAGTCAACGGTCTTGGAGTATGACTCTCCGAGGATTGTAGCAGGAGTAAAGTAGCACGGATTTAAAGGAACGCTGAACCGAAATTTGTATTTTACAAAATTAGGTAGGACGCTACAAACCTCATAACATCACTTTGTAGTGTTGCAAGCTAGCGCCATCTACGGGAGTTAGGGGTAGGCGTTGCCTTTTACTTCAACGCAGCATTAGATGGCGCTGCGCTCGGCACGAGGATTTCTCCTTAGCGCGCGCAGATTTCACCGCCTATCGGAATCGTGACAGCCAAGATAAGAGTTGTGATTGGGTGTGCCTTGAGGAACATTGTTGAGTGTGCGAATAAATGGGGCAGCTCAAGGAGCTTGGAGAGAGAAATTGCCTGAACGTCACCTCGACTACATGTGTCTCTGAACCGGCCAAGTACCGGAGTCGGGACCACCGGCCCGGCTCACGTCATGGAACTCCGTTGGGCAACTCGGTGAGTTGCGCCCTTGCCGGCCATTCTCGTCCTTGACATGTAGTTCAGCACGGCACAGCGTAGCGCGTCGGTCGCGTAGGAGACAGGCGGCGTTATGTCCGGACCAGGGGGATCGGCGTATGTAACCCCCTAAAACATAACACACTTGTACTCTGATATCTCGCACGGAGGGTTGTATGTTTGGAAATAAGGGACTCGATTGAACCACACTGCGATTCTCATTTCCTCTTTTTCGCTTCATACCCTCGAGGAGGTGAGCCGAAGCTAGGAACAGAGTCACGAGGCCACTTCGTCTCATTCTCAACTGCTCCAGCAGAATGGCTACGTCAGATACTTTGCTCTGTAGCGCCCTTTCCAAAAATATGACCACCGTTTGGGGGATATCACTGTCTGAGTGATGTCCTGGGGTGTCTAGAGCCACATTGAACGTTTGTTTTGGTTCACCATCCCCTTAACATACCGATATATAAGTGCTCTTCGGTACAATAGAGAACATTCAACTCGGGAAAATCTTTGAATTCTGCAGCACGAGCTCTCCCCCCCTTCATGCTCCCAGCTGCGGCACACTGAAACGCTGAAAGTCATGTTAGCTGTCATAGTCGTAAACAGAGCGACAACAGCAATGCTTGTGGGTATTCTTTGTTGGTATGTTCGTATGAGTTCTTGTTGACACATGTTGGCTCATGCAAAAAGTGCATCAATGAACTTGCATTCTCCTTCACTCTCAACTGCCTGTTTCTCCTCATAACTACACAGCTTAACAAGCTGTAT